>PVKC010019067.1:0-10506 GCA_004027635.1 Crocidura indochinensis
TTCTGTCCATTCTTAATGGATGTGATAAATATAAACTTCATCAAACTTTAAATTTCCTGTTGCTTCTGCTGTTCTACTTATTTTTCCTTTCCTTTGTCTTCTTTTTTTTCTTTTTTCTTTGCCTTGTTTTTACTTTTCTCTTTCTATTATCTTCTTCTTTTTCCCGCTTTTGTTGATTTTAGAACACACCTGTTGGCTCTGTTCAGGGACCATTTTTGATGGTGCACAAAGGCACCATACAGATGGAGTCCCAGGTATCAAACCCTGGTGTGTGAATGAAAGTCAAGAGCCTTAACTATTGTACTGTCTCTCTGACCTCTGTCGCCTCATTTTCAATGGTTTTATTCTATTTATGTTTCTACAAAATGTTGTATCAAGAATGGAAGTCTATTATAATCTAATTATGATCTCACTCTAGTATAATAGACTCTGTAACTTTCTCAGTGTGATCATATAAATATTTGTTATCATAATATTTTAAAACATATTATTTTTATATTTTATTTGTAAAATGTTAAAGCTGATTTTAGATATTCAGTAGTATGATTGTGATAAATTCCACATACAAATCACATATATGAAATTCGGTTATATGACTCCTGGATTTTTGAGACATTTGCACTAAACTAGAAATGATACTTTTTCTTTGATTTTTGGATAACACCTGACAACTCTCAGAGATTACTCCTGGCTGTGCACTCAGTAGTCTCTCTTGGCAGGCTCAGAGGACCATGAAAAATGCTGGGAATGGAGCCAGACTCTGTCCAGTGTTGACCACGTGCAAGGCAAACATCCTACTGTTGTGCTATCACTCTAACCCCTAGAAAGGATAAATTTAAGAAAGTAATAAGTTAACTGCTTTGAAGATTATAGTACTTTAACATAATTGAAAGCATTCTATAGCAATGTATAAATGTCAGTTATGCAATTTTCTCAGTCCAGGAAAGCAGAACCTTTGTAAAGGCAAGATTATTAAAGCATCTTTCCTAATAAGTAGGTTATACATTAGCTGGGAACATCTTAAAAGACCATTAAACACTCATTAAATAGTGCAAACACTATTTCTGTAAAGAAACCATACAGTTCTAGTAAAGAGGGCAATATTTATTCACAGATTATTTAGTAGTACCTTTTTTCTTCAATGGGGATTTTTTAATGCTAGTCAAAAAAATAGAACACTTATTTAAGCTATGGGTCATGCTATGTATTCTAAAGGTATTACCTCTATTTTTTTTTGGGGGGGGTGGTTTTGGGTAATACCAACAGTGCTCAGTTGTTACTCCTGGCTCTATGCTCAGAAATCGCTCCTGGCAGGCTCAAGGGGCCATCTTTCCTCTATTTTATGTGATATTTTAAATTGTACACATTGGTAAGCCCATCTTACTATTAATAAAAATAAAGTTATAAGGAAATAATTTGATCAAGGATTTTAATTTTAATTAGTGACAAAGCCAAGATTTGAGCAGGTGTATTTAATATCGACCTCTTAATTACTTTGCCATCATTGATCTTTTTCTTAAAGAGTTTTGTAAAAGTGTAACTTTCTACTATGGTTAATATTAATATAAATATTATCTGTTAGATGTATGGTTAATATCAATATAAGTATAAACTGTTAGATTTATTTAATATTCAAGGACACTGAACTTTAGCCCCATAACCAACCTAGAAATTTTTAGCACTGCTTCCGCAAAGTTTAGAATTCAGAATTCAAAATTACTTATCAATTAGCTATATTTGGACTTCATATTTTGAAATGTAGAGAAATTGACATATTTTTTGTTTTCTCTTTTTTATGTAACATATGTTAATAAATCTCAAGCCTTTTCATTGAAATATGTCTAATGGTAGAGACTAGTGAAATACATAGCTACAATGTATTGTAAAGAAAATTACTTCATACAACCAACATATTATATAGAAGTTTTGTTTCCAAATCAAAATTTACTGAGCCAGAGACATAGTCAGTGTCTTTCCATACATAGAGCTGAACCAGGTTCTATCCTAAAAAGCCTGAATGCTCCCTCAAGTCTCATTAGGAATGATCTCTGATCACAAAATAGAAGTAAGACCTGAGCAAAACTAGGTGACTAATAAATTAAACAAAGAAATAATCACCCAAACAAACAATTCAATGAAATCCAAATGCTGTTTTAATCTTTGAATCATTTATGAAATATAATACATAGGCATTTTATTTCATTTTAACTAAGATTTTTAAAAGAAAAGCGAAATTTTGGGAAGTATTTATGTGACTTTTTACCTTTTTAAAAAATTATTGAGGATACACCTTAATTTGAGAGTATGGATGGTAAGAAATGTATTCAAAATTCATGACTAAGGATGCAGCTCAGCTCAACGTTAGAACTCAATACTTGTGTGTGTGAGGTCTTGGCATCAATTTCTGGCAATACAAAAGAAAATAAAAATACAAATTACTTTTATATTTTCATCTAACACATTTTATTTTCCACTTTAAGCAAAAATAACATACAATCTGCCCAAAGAAATGTCAAAATTAAAAAAAAAGATATCTGATCATCAAGTAATAAACACTCTGAAGTTTGTCTTTTGTTTGTTCATTTGTTTTTTGGTTTGGGCCACACCCAGAAATGCTCTGGACTTTCTCATTGTTCTGTGCTCAGGAATAGCTTCTGGCAGTGCTTAGGGTTTATTATGCAATGATGGGTGTTGGTTTCCAGATGATAAGCTCATTGGATAAAAGTACCAATTTTATCCTCATTGGATAAAAGTACCTTTTGATTGCAGCATCTTCTGTATTGGTACCTTACCTATTTTATCTCCTTTCCAGTAAAGTTCCTGTATCTCGGGGGAAAAACTGCTTCTGTTTTTGGTTTTACTCAGCTGAACTTTCTGTTGCTGGTCTTACTATGAGGAGCAGAAGGCTTATGCTAGGAGTTCTTTTTTTTTTTTTTTTTTTTTTTTTTGGGTCACACCCGGCAGTGCTCAGGGGTTACTCCTGGCTCCATGCTAGGAGTTCTTGAACCTGTTTCATCTTCTTAAATATGTGTAAATTATTTCCTGTGTCAGCGTTTTCTTCCAGACCCGTGTCTTCCCATTCCCCAGGGTTTGGGGCATGAGTCTTCCACTACACCTTGTGCCTGAATAAGGATATGAACCCTGGACCTCAGGTGCTGGTGATCAAACTAAGGTGAACCGAGTAAATCACACACCTTAGCCCATATATTATCTCTTGGGCCTCAAGTATCTATTTTTTAATGAAGTAGATAGATTTTGACAGTTTTAACCAGAGAAATATGGGAGTATGGGCCGAAAGAAAATGAATAAGCAGAGAAAATAAAAAGCAAAGCAAATGTGGAGTTTCATCAAAAGAAACAGTGAAACATACATATATCAAGTTCGGATGTGGAAAAATGTTCAAAGTGGGAATGTGCTGAAATAATTATTTATTATTATTATGACTATCTGGGTTTTAAATTATCAATACATTCAACTTATTTATTTTTTTAAGTTCCCCTGAATAAATTTCCAAGTTATGGTAGCCAAGTTTTGATGCCACAAATACAATATTTATTTCTCATACTTAACTCTCTTACTAAAATTAATCACGGGGTAAATGTTTTGAATTTGTACCTTATGAGTACCATCATAGGAAGGTAAATACATTACTTAAAATGCCAAATCAAAGTTTTGTTTTACAGTTTTTCATATATTTAATAAGATAAAAGTTAAGGTTCAAAGTTTTGGGGGCCGGGCAGTGGCACTTGAGGTAAGGTGCCTGCCTTGCCTGCACTAGCCTAGGACGGACCACGTTTTGATCCCCTGGTTCCCCATATGGTCCCCCAAGCCAGGAGCAACTTCTGAGTGCATAGCCAGGAGTAATCCCTGAGGGTCACTGGGTCTGGCACAAAACCCCCCCCCAAAAAAAAACAAACTAATTTTATAAGCTATAACTCTATTTTCTATATTGTTGCCTTGAGTGAAAATTATAGTATGTTATTTACATATATTTCTATTTGTCACTTTTAAGGAGTTTAATTTGGGGGGAGAGTTTGTGGGGAGCCCTCCTGGTGACGCATAGGGGTTACTCCTGGCTATGTGCTCAGAAAACACTCCTGGGTTGGGGAACCATATGGGACACTGGGGTTTGAATCAAGGTCCACCTTGGATTAGCCGCACGCAAGTCAAATGCCCTAAAACTGTGCTATCACTCTGGCCTCAAGGAGTTTAATTTTTATATTCAACAACGTTGAATATAAAATGTATATTCAACAACGTTGCTCTTTTTATAAGCTCTCCTCCATCTTTGTCCTCCTGTCATGTATTTGAGTATATTTCTGAAGGACTTGTAATATATTTTAGCAATTCTTCAATTATTACAGTTTTAAAAAAATCCTTTGCATGGGGCCAGAGCAGTGGAGCAGGGCACAAGGCATCTGCCTTGCATGCACTAGCCTAGGACAGACGGAAGTTCCATCCCCCCTGTGTCCCATATGGTCTTCCAAGCTTGGGGCGATTTCTGAGCATATTCCAGCAATAACACCTGAGCATCACTGGGTGTGGCTCCAAAAACAAAACAAAAATTCTTTGCATGCCTGAGTTGTTTTCACATTTCAAAAACTTTTAAATGAAGCATTTATTGTTCATAAATAATTACAAAATTATAAAGCACACAATATAATTTCTCTCACAGATTTATATAGAATTGCATTCTATATTTATAATTATTCTATATGATATTATTCTATATTATATTATATATGAAACATACTATTACATATGTTGGAACTCTGGGCTTAGTTTTAATATTGAGTAAATAAAGTTCAGATATGCAAATTTGTTAATAATTCCTTCTCTGTTACTATCTACCACTAACATTTATACATTAATATTCATGATGCTCATTATAAATTCTGTATGCTTAAATATTTACCAACTTGAGATATTTCAAATTAAAAAGTAGCAAAACATACTTGAGAACTTTTATTATTTTTCTGTTAATTATATTTATTATTTTTGTATGTTTTTATTTGGAGGTTTTCCAGGAAACACATATTGTGGTTTTCAGAAAATCATATGCAATGGCAGGAATAAAGCAAGGTTCAGCCACATGTAGGGAAAGAGTAATTATTAAATAACTTTATAAAATATTTTTGGTATTTGAGTCCAGACTTTGGTGGTATTCAAGACTTACTCTTAGGCCTTCTGTCAGTTATTACTCTTGTTAGGACTCTGGAAACCATATAGGTTGCTGAGGATCAAATCCTGGTCAGCTTCATGCAAGGAATTATCTTTGTACTATAGCTCCATCACTTTATAAGAATTTTTTTGAGACTTAAAAGAAGATAATTTTTCCCACCTGGAAAAATATAAGTATATAATATAACTTTATAGAGAAGGTGACATATGAATGGGACTTAATTCAGAGATGAGCCATCTCTGAAGTTTTTTGCATATCCATAAAATAAGTATTGAAGACCCTATGCACCAATAAATGAAATAAAGTTTATTATGTAGGTACATATAGAATCAGGGATAATTCAACTAGTAAAATATTTTAAAAAATACATTCCTAGTTGTAGATAAGAAAAAAAGTATTCAAGAAGGATTCATAAAGATAGTACAGTGGGTAGGACAATTGCTTTGCGAGTATCCACTCAGCTTCAATCCCCAGAACCCCATATTTCCTCAGAGCACCACGAGGATTTCTTGCTGAATGTAGAGCCTGAGCATTGCTAATGTGACCCCAACCCTACAAATAGTAAACTACCACCATCACCGGAAAAAATATGCCATGGTTGCACCAAATCAGTAGGATCAATAAATAAGAAAGGTAAATTGCAAAACATTAGTAATTTAAATGAAAATCTGAAGAATAAGTAAAAGTGCAGATTCAAGGTTAGAGAAATAGCTCCAAAGACTAGAGCTTGTGTTTTGTATGCATGCTAGGCCTCGCATACATCGTCTCCTTCTGCTTTTAATAATAACACCTGAGTATTTCCAGATGTAGAGAAAGAAAAAAAGGAGAGAAAGATATAAAGGGAAAGAGACAAAGAGAAAGTGAGAAGGAAGACAAAGTAAAGAAGGAAGTTATTTTCTCTAATTTTGAAATTTTGAAATAGCACATGCACAGAATACACACATTCAAACTCTCTCTCTCTCTCTCTCTCACACACACACACACACACACACACACACACACACACACACACACACACACACACACAATGTTCCATTCAGCCTAGTGCAAAGGAGACCATTGCATCAGTTCCCAGGGTGAGAACTTGATATCTTTGGAATTGGAAACAATTTGCATAATTGAATGGCATAGGGGTGAATGAAGACCAGAGGAAAACAAACAAAGCAGTGAAAGAATAAGAACAATGAGATAAAAAATAATTAACTGGGCTACTTGCTGTGGTACCCTGATGTGCACAAGAAAACAACTAAATATACCCTTTTATTTCCTGATTCTGGATCATGAGCGGCTGTGATTATTGAAGTGGTCTAGCAAATGTATCCTAAAAAGATTCCTAGCTTAAGTCTCCTTTCAAAGGTTAACTTGAGAAGCAACCACTAAGTTAATCAGTTATGACCAGGAAACTCTAGAAGACCTTTTGGTGTCTCATTCTGTTCCATAATTCCTGCCTTTGAAAATATTTATGTATATGCCTCCAAATTCCTAGCATCAGCTCCCTTCTCTCTTCCTGGGAGTGCGTTTTATCAACTATGCATGAGTGCTTCAGAACCTTTAATTGTTGATTCAAATTATTTTATTTATTTCATATCTTTTTATATGATTGACAGAATAGTTTACAGTTTACTTTTTCCACCAGACTGACTACACATCTTCTGCTAAACCCCTAACAGGGCTAACTATAGAAAGTAAAAGTTTCTCACCCCAAACAGTCCAGAAATATATTATAAAAGTTTCCTCCTAAAAGTGCTATATAGACTTTTTTTTTTTTTATTGAAACCATTCTTCATAGTTGGCTTCAGACTTACAATGTTTCAGGGCCAATCCCACCAGCAGTGTCAACCACTCTCCACCGATGTTCCCAGAGTGCATCGCATGCCAACACCCCTGATCTCCAGCCTGCCAGTATTACATGCTCTTTTTAAGTTCTGATTGATAAAGTTTGGGTGGATAGATCTCTTTCTCTGAAGGCTCCACTGCATCAGTTTAAATAGCAATACTTTGCTTTGTTCTTGCTTAAACTACCTCACTCTAGGCCCCGAGTTCATGCCCCTCCTCTCCTTTTACTTATGCTAAACTTTAATGAATTATACTGGCATTGCCAAGTCAGTTCTTTTCTACTTTGGCAATATAAAGACTTTGTCTTTATATTAAATCCCTAGAAATTTAATGGTGTTTGGAAGCAAGTAATTTCTGTTTTCCTAGAATTCGATGGCAAATAAATATATGCTGGAAAAAGACGTTATTCAGGTAATTTGAAAGAACTGTCACATAAGTTCAACTTTTTTCAAGGAAAATAAATTTCTCCAGGTTCTACCAGATAACTCATCATGACCTAATTTTGGAGAGAATCAGAGAACTTGGAGATATCACATACTGCTAGAAAATTTTGCCTGTGTCCTGTACATGATGACTTACAAACTGATTTTTTTTTCACTAGAGAAATCATTCTCTAGGAGAACTGATGTGAAATGTTTATATCTGATGCTTTATAAATATCCAGATACTATATTTTAAAGTTTTTTTTACATCTGAACAAACAACATTCTCTTCTAATTTAAATCTAAATCAGAAGTAAACACATGCTTTTTAAAACATGAATATTCTCAGCTCGGAGAAAAGGCAAATTATAAAAACACTTTAGTATTCATAAATACTGTTTATTTATTATAAATAATTGTAGTTATAATAACGGCTATGTAGTCATAGTCAAAATAATCCTGATAATTCCCTCAGAATTTCTTTAACATAAAAATTTCATACATAGCATATTTATTCTAAACAGGAAGGTTTTATAATTGCAAAGGCCATAGTAAGAAATAAGAAAATAAGAAAAATAAGAAAACAGGTAGTAGTTTTGGGAAAAATATTTATGGCTATCTTAAACTATAAATATACTAACTTGTATTGATAGGATCATCATTTTGTTTTCTAAAGTCAAGAACCACCCAACTAAATAGATACATTCTATATTTAGCAGTATTTGAGCTTTAATACAATAATCTATTGAGTGCAGTCTATACTTTCCTAAAAGATAAATATTTTCAAAAATGTAAAAATTGGAATGGTAAACTAAAGAATGCAACCTCAAAGGATGCATTCTTATTTTATTTATAAGTAACTATAAAATGGTTTCTTCCATTTAGACATAATTAGTACAGAAGTGACTAATTATGCATTGTTTTGTTTAACTATAATTATTAAAATAATTGTCTGTTCTTAATTACAGAGCTATCAGTACATAAATTTCCATATTTGTACCTTTAACATACCTAAGTATTGGTCAGACTAAATACAAATGAACCCCCTTTTTGATCATACTCAGGATAGAACTACTTATAGCTCACCATTTTAAGGAGAAAGAGGTTTATTTTAACTATCACATGAATGAAATGGGTAAAGAATAATGTTAGTGGCTGAGAGATAGCATGGAAGTAAGGCGTTTGCCTTGCATACAGAAGGATAGTGGTTCAAATCCCGGCATCCCAAAACAAACAAACAAAAAAGAATAATGTTAATGTTAGTGTATTATAAATAGTACACATACAATGCATTTCCTCAACATATTTTTTCTGAAGTTACCTATGGAATTTCTGTAAACCCTGGTGCTAATAGGAGGACCCGAGAAGAAATAAACAGAAAAGAGTAGTAAGTAAAAAACACCAAAGTAACTGCACCCACAAGCAACATTTGTCTACCTAGGAAATAATTAGAACTTTTCCTTACTATGACTCACTGATTTTCTGAGTGTTAGAGACAGCTTTTTAGAAGATCTACAAATGGCTTATTAATCTACTGTTTTAAAATCTATATTTGGAGGGTTAGTTTTTGTTTGTTTCTGGGTCACACCCGGAGTCTCTAAGTGGTTAGTCTTGTCTATGTGCTCAGAGATTACTCCTGGCAAGGGGGACCATATGGGTCGCCAGGGATCGAACCTAGGTCCTTCCTGAGACAACTGTGTGCAAGGCAAACACTATTACAGCTGTGCTATTGTTACAGCCCCTCAAATATCTACATTTTTAAATAATTAAGTTGTGCTTATTATTTTTATAATGTAAGTGCAATTTCATTTCAGCTATAAAGCTGTTTTATGTACATTTTCCATAAATTTGCATTTACATTTGGGATGTAATTACTGTGATACAACACATTTTGGATATATTTTACAAATAGATCCTGATAAATTAGTTAAGTTTTGGCTAAAACAAATCCATAGTCTGATTGATCATCAATTAGGAATTCTAGCAACTAGCAGCTTCCCTGAATAGGTCTTGAAGATAAGCTTGTTTAGTATTATTTGAAAAAAAAAAAACACAATTAAAGCACTGGGAGGATAGTTCATACATAGAGTCATTAAAATATTTCAAAGGAAGAAATCCCGTTAACTCAGAATTTCTTTCAGTAATAGCTTGGACTGTGTACAGTTTCAAGTTTTAATTGCAGAAAAATTCTATTTTATCTGCATTACACGCACTCCATAAAGTAGTTTTACAATTCTCAAACCTTAAGGATTCTTTCATTATACCTTCCCCAATTGCCCATAATTTAGCCACTCTTTTTTTAAGTGTTAAATTGTTTCAATATAACAGTAAACACATATTGAAATTTCTTGTGTTAGTGCCTTTCTCATGGCTTGGTGCAATTCCAGTCTCCTGGTTATCTATTCTCCATTCTAAAAGAACAACAAGAAAAGGTACATGCTGGTGTGGATTTTAAATTAAGCAAGTCATCTCTACAGTCCTTAAGTTTATTCCTGACGTCCTAAAAAGCTGAAACTCTTCAGAATTTTGACTGCAAGGTATACACTTACTCCTAAATTCACCATTTAGGAATTTAATTCAAATGCAGAAAACATTCAGTCAGCAGAAAGTATCCTAGGTAAATCATTAATCTACTAGCAATTACAACACACCCAGTCAAGAAACCGAAATAAATTCAATGGTTATGCCCGACCCAACAAAAACATAGATTTGTCTAAATGAAAATCTGAAGAGCAATGCATAGAAGTTAGCCTACTTGGACAGAGTGAAGATAGCCTTGAACTGATGGTGCTCCTTGTTGTGTGGTACTCAGTTCGAAGTGACTATTCCCAGTCTAAATTAGATGTGGCTGAGCCTCACTTTGTTTAACATATTCAGTGACTTTACAGCTCATGAATTTTGGTACAAACTAAGTTCTGACCTGATTGATAAGACATCAGGTAGGACTCTTGCCTTGGAATGACCAAACTAGGTTCTGTTCTCAGGATATGTTTTGGACCCCCGAACTTAATTGATCCCTGAGCTCGGAGCCAGAAATAAGCCCTCAGAACTACTAGTTGTGGCCCC
>PVKC010019068.1:0-10929 GCA_004027635.1 Crocidura indochinensis
CTTACATGATGTATGCCTTAGGAAGCTGTCACTACTGTGTTTGATAAAGTCAATAATATTTCTACTTACATATGCTGACAGAAGTTTGATAGACAAAAGAAAGGACATTATCCTAAATACATGGTTCAATGTAGAAACAGTCTAACTAATAATATCCTTACTTAGAAATACAAAAAATATAAGAAAAGCACAGTATTATGTTGCTTTAAGGGAAAAGACAAGAAAAAAAATCTGTGAGTTATAAAAACCTGGAGAAGAGTCAACAACTGGAGGTATTGGTTCCTTTTATCTATCTCTGCTAACAATGTATATAATTCTATAATTAAATATATAAAACTCCTAATCATAATTAACTAATCTTCTGAACTGTCAGTGGCCTTAAGAATACTCTACCAGCACATTAACTAGATGTAGGAATTACTAATGGAGAATAAGGAGAAAACATATTATCCAGTCAATCACAGCATATGATGATTCTGAAAAGGAAAATACTAGATTTTGTGTCATTTCTATCAGATGCCTGATTTAAGATTCTAAATTATATATGTTTGAATTTGGCTATAACCTCATAGCTGGCCTTCAAACAACAATCTAGATTACTCAAAGGTTAGTGTTAGCAAGACCCCAGTTCCAAACATCTTTAAAAACTGACACCAATTAAAATTCGTGTTCTTCCCAGACAGAAGGTATAAGTCTAAAAACTAGAGAAAAGTACAAAAGATTGAATTTCTGAAGAAAATGCATATTTGTTAAATAAAATGATATAAAATACAAAACTAGGCATGATTCCTGTTGAAAGTTCAAATCATCTTCTGGTAGTTTGTTTTTCACTGGAGAAGCATTATAATGTAACATAACCATAATTTTATTTTTAACAGACCAAGAAATACCAGTAGGATACAAGATAATATCAAATGTCTAGCAAACAATAATTTTTATAGCATGTAGAAGCAAGCTGGGTATCCATTTCAGGTATGTGTTTTGAAATCTTTATGGCTGTTTAACCAGAAAGCTAATTTAACACCTACACATCAATTGCATGGAGGCAGGGCTGTAAAATATTTTCATTTACTACTCAGTAAGACTAGCATCACTGGCATTGGCAGAATAACCCCTATGTAATTAGATTAGATGAATTTTCACTATTTAAAACACATGCAATCTTCTTTCCTGAGAACTTTTAATCTATACAAACTGACTGAAAAGCACTGAAAAATAAAGTTCTGAGTATAAGATTACAAAAAGTAAAATAGAAGTATCAAAAGAGGCTGCTGTAAAATGCCTGAAACTTCAGCTATTATAAATGCAAGATAACATCAATGATATTTATTGGGTACTTCTCTATGTCAGTAGCAATGTTGCACGCTGAATGTTTTATATATCATTTAATTCTCTGAACCCTGTGAAGTTAATTCTATTGAACATAGTAACATTACTTCCATTTTATAAACAAATGGAAGCTCAGAGGGTAACATCCATCTTGAAACAGGTAGAAATGAGATTTCAAAAACAAGTCAATCTCTTAATTCAGTATACATCTGATAATAAAAAAGGAGTAAAGATAACTAAAAATGTAGCATGTACCTGTAAAACACATTAAAACGTTCTTCTGAATGCCATAAATTTTAGAAATATAGTATAAGTAGTAAAAACAGGGGGTTTAAGTTTGCCATCATAATTACAAGAAATATGTTAGTTAACAAAAAAAGAAAAAATCCAATTCCTATTCTACTAGCATGTTTCTAGTAAAAATAATCCAAAAGACATTAGAGCATCATAGTATATAACTGAAAATACATACAAGAAGTGATAAAACAAGAAGTCTAGCTCTACAACAATAATATAACAGGAAAATGGGAAAGAACTAGGGTTAATCAGATGTCTAGAGAGAAATGTGAATTATGAAAGGTCATAATTCTGGAGGAGACTAATGTAGTTTTGCTTTACAAAAGAAAAGTCATATGTATACATTGAACTTAATCTCAATTCTAAGCAAGTTGTATAAAATATATTATTAAATATAAAGGAAGACTTGCCAAGGCAGAATGCGTATGCAATTTATTTTTTCTTTAACAATATATCCAGGTCACTTCCAGGTCAGCTGATCGAACTTTCCTTTTCATAAGCTAAGGTGTCTGTATTCATTCTCCTAGTAAGCAGAATAAAAGTGGACTATAAAAGAGCAACTCGTTTTTGGATTCCAATTAAGGCATTTTCAATTAAACTAGAGGTATAATTGGCATTGCTTGCGGAAGAAAGTCTTGATCACATAGACTTCAGGTAAAGATTAGCTTAAAAATTCCACCAAATTCTATATCTATACTTATGCACTCATAAACATTGTAAACAGACTGTACTCAGCTCCTACCCTGCTCAGATCCATTTAGCAGCTGAGAATCATCCCAGCCATAATAGCTCATGCAAGTCGGCAGAGGTAGACTATCTCCACCGAAAAATTGTGGAGCGAGGGGAACAAGGCTTCACAGCTGTGCACATCGTCTAGCCAATGAATCTCAAGCATAACATGTAGAAAACACCACACTACTAGCATGACAAGGGGGAAAATGCAGGCCAAAAACAGACATAGAAAATGAAGGTGGCAGCTCTGATGACATGAAAAGTGCCAACCACCTATTTAAACTCTCAGATGAGGAGTTCAGAGAAGAAATATGGAGGATCATCATAGAAATATAAGAAAGCATGGATTGAGTTAAAAAACCACAAATAAGACACAAGAGGATATAAAGATAGAAATGAGATAACTCCAAGCTGAAATGACAGGACTGAAAAACTCAGTAGCTGAAACGAAAACCTCACTGAAAAGCCTCTCTAACAGTTACAGCAGCTGAGGACAGAAACAGTGAGCTGGAAGACGAGAAGGATAACAACGCCATATGATAGAGAAGACTGAAAAAGTTGGGCCGGTGAGGTGGCGCTAGAGGTAAGGTGTCTGTCTTGCAAGCGCTCACCAAGGAAGGACTGTGGTTCAATCCCCTGGCGTCCCATATGGTCTCCCCAAGCCAGGGGCAATTTCTGAGCGCTTAGCCAGGAGTAATCCCTGAGCATCAAACAGATGTGGCCCCCTCCCCCCCCAAAAAAAAGATTGAAAAAGTGTCTTAAAGCAAATGATCAGACAATGGAAAAATTCCTCAAAGAATAAGAACAGACCATAATTGAAATCTTTGATAAATTCAAAAGAAATAGCATAAGAATTATTAGAGACCCAAAGACCCAGGAAGAATACCCCCAGGCAGATTCAACAGTCAAGGACACCACTGCAGAGAAATTCATAGCACTAAATATGGCATCCAATGAAATCCTGCCTGCCCAAAAGTACTGGCTAAAAGAGACCTGAAGAAAATCACTCCAAGATATCATCTAGTCAATGACGAATCCCACAGATAGGGATAAAATACTGAAAGCAGCAAGATCAAAAAGGGAAATTACACTCAAATGAGCATCCCTAAGATTTAAGGCAAACCTGTCACAAGAAACCCTCAAGGCCAAAAGGCAGTGGTAGGATATAGTGACAAAACTCAATAAAGTGAATGCTTCTCCTAGAATACTACATCCAGCCAAAATCACATTCAGGTTTGAAGGAAGTGTGCATAGCTTCATAGATAAAAAAAAGCAGCTTAAAAACTTTGCAGACTCAAAACTGGCCTTAAAAGAAAAATGGAATGGTATTTTTCAAAAACAATATAGATGAACAGACATGAAAAACTCCTATATGAAGATGTCACTGAATCCCATGAAAATTATCTCTATCAACATCAGTGAACTAAATGCACCAGATAAGAGACAATGGCAAAATGGATCAACAAGCTGATTCCAGGGACCAAAGTGAATGTACAGTTGTAGGGCATTTGCCTTGCACCATAGTAACCTGGGAAGGATTCAATCCCTGGCATTCCATAGATTCCTTAGAGCTTCCCTGGAACGATTTCTGAATTCAGAGTCAGGAATAGCCCCTGATCACTGCTGGGTGTAGCCCCAAAACAAAACAATAAAAGCTGAATCTAACATTCTGCTGCATACAGGAAACACAACTGAATAGTCAGAAAAAAACAGACTCAAAATCAAAAGTTGGAGGACAATCATTCAAGCAAAAGCTCCCTTAAGAAAAGCTGCAGTGGCTGGGGCCGGAGAGCTAGCATGAAGGTAAAGCATTTGCCTTGCATACAGAAGGTTGGTGGTTCAAATCCTGGCATCCCATATGGTTCCCTGAGTCTGCCAGGAGCTACTTCTGAGCAGATAGTCAAGAGTAACCCCTGAGCATGGCTGGGTTACAAAAAAAAGCTGCAGTGGCTATATTAATGTCAGATGATACAAATATTGGACAAAGGTGAACATTTTGCATCCAGTGAGAGATCAGCAAAATATTTAATAGAATTATTGACAGATCTGTAAAAAGATACCAATAACACAATAATAGTAAGAGACTGCAACACTGCCCTGTCACCCCTTGATAGATCAACCAGGCTGAAACCCAACAAAAATACACTAGCTCTGAAGGAGAAAAGTAGTTATTTCTCTCTCTAACTGTACTCATCACTATTTGTGGTGAGCTTCATGTCATGAGCTGTACCTTTCAGTCCTCCTTTCTTGGTCTCTGAGAATTACTGCAAAAATGACTTTTATTTTTCTTAAAACCCAGAGATGAGTGAGACTATTCTGTGTTCATCTCTCCCTCTGACTTATTTCACTCAGAATAATAAATTCCATGTACATCCATGTATAGTAAAATTTCATGGCTTAATCTCTTCTGACGCCTGCATAATATTCCATTGTTTATATGCACATGCAGAATTTGATTCGATGCAGTCTTTAGCTCTGAGAGTTTTTCTGTGATGATTTCTTTGACTGTGGATTCTTCCTGGAGATCTCCTTCCTGGGCCTCTGGGATGCAAATGATTCTTATGTTGTTTCTGTTGAGTTTATCAAAGACTTCTATTTTCATCTGTTCACATTCTTTGAGTACTTTTTCTATGGTCTGATCATTCGCCTTAAGGTTCTATTCCAATCTCTTCTGCTGTATGGAGTTGTTCTGCATTTCATCTTCCATTTCACTGATTCTGTCTTTGGCTGCTGCTACCATGCTAGAGAGGCTTTCCATTGAGGTTTTCAGTTAAGCTACAGTGATTTTCCACATCTCTTATTTCAGTTTGGAGTTTTCTAATTTCTGTCTTTGTGTTCGGTTCAGCTAGAACTATGTTTTCTTTGATTTCCACTAGGATCCTTCATATTTCTACTCTAAACTCCTTATCTGAGAAA
The DNA here is from genome assembly GCA_004027635.1 of Crocidura indochinensis. Classification (NCBI taxonomy): domain Eukaryota; kingdom Metazoa; phylum Chordata; class Mammalia; order Eulipotyphla; family Soricidae; genus Crocidura; species Crocidura indochinensis. Next base: position 5,275 of record PVKC010019068.1, read on the forward strand.
TTAATCAGATTGTTGGTATTTTTGGGGTCATCAGAGCTATAATCTTCTTTCTCTGTACATGGTGTTTGCCTGAGAGGTTTCCCCATTGCCACACCTGTAATGCGTTTTTTTTCTCTGCATTTTATGGTGAGGTTCATTAGTTAGAAATAGTACACAGGGATCGGAGAGATAGCGTGAAGATAAGGCATTTGCCTTTCATGCAGAACGTCATTGGTTCGAATCCCTGCATCCCATATGGTTCCCTGAGCCTGCCAGGAATGATTTCTGAGTGTGGAGCCAGGAATGATCCCTGAGCACTGCTGGGTGTAAACCCCCAAACAAACAAACAAACAAACAAACAGAAATAGCGCACAGCCGTGAAGTGAAGTGGAGCCACCATGCTCTTCTAGAGATTCTAGGAGACAGTTTTTGCTTGGCCCTTCCAGGCCCTCTCAGGAGATCTTCAGGAAACGGAAGAGAAGAGAAAAATGCTAGATTCCCTCAGACTCTCCCAGTTACAAATCTGACAGCAGCCCAGAATTTATTTTTTAAGTATGTTTTGGTGACTGAACTTAATATCCAGACACTGCCGTCTCCCAACCAGCAGACGGTATATTTGAAAAAACCCAACAATTCAGCAAGGCGCCCTATTATTTAGTTACCTATGATCTTTAAAAGTTATCTGATTAACATAACAAGAGATTCATTAAGTGCCATCAAAATTTAGGAAATCAATAAAAATACAATTAGTTGATTGGATACCAAACAAAAGTAAACTACATAGGTGTTTTTATTTGTGTGTGTTGGGGGAGGTGGCACACCTGGCAGTGTTCATGGCTTATTCCTGGCTCTGTAATCAAAGATCACTCATATCACAGGTGAGTGACCATCTGGCATGTAGGGAATTGAAATTTGGTAGGCTGCATGCAAGTCATTGCCCTTGACTATACTATCTCTTCAGCTCCCAGGTACATTATTTCTTATGGAGGGTAATAGGGTATACACAGCTATTTTCAATACTTACTCAATGCTCAAGTATCATTCCAGACTATGTTAAGGTAACAATATGTGACATCCAGGATCAAAGCAGGGTCAAACACGTGCAAGGAAAATAATTTACTATAGTCCAGGGGTGGTGAACAAGTTTGACACAAAGAGCCAAAATTTTAAACTGTGAAAGCCAGAGAACCACACCACATAATGACCTGCCAAAACAGTCAAATACTCGCACAAAAGCATATAATTTTAAAATAATATATTAAACACATATTGCATTTTGTCATTTTGGTTTTTTTTTGTTTTTTTGTTTTGTTTTGTTTTTGGGGGGTCACACCGGCAGTGCTCAGGGGTTACTCCTGGCTCCATGCTCAGAAATTGCTCCTGGCAGGCACGGGGGACCATATGGGGCACCAGGATTCGAACCGATGACCTTTTGCATGAAAGGCAAACGCCTTACCTCCATGCTATCTCCCGGGCCCTGCATTTTGTCATTTTGAATGAGGGTAAAAATCCTGTTTGCTACCCCTGTTATACTATCTCCAATTTCAAAATACATAATTATTTTTTGGTTTGTTTGTTTTTTTGTCTTTTTTATTTTAACGCCATAATATATTATCTAAAAACTGCATATGTCTAGCTCCTATTTTATCATTTGCAATATCTTTCTTAAAATAATTTGCACACCACTACAAACTTTCAATCTGAATAAAGAGAAGAGGTTTGGTTTGTCACTGTATTTGTAGCCACAGGGAAGAAAACATTTCTAAATTTCTAATTCTTCCATGAGGTTCTCACACTGCATGTTTCACAATGCAGATAATTCAATAGTCAAATTTGATTGAATCCCTTTTCTACTTTAAAAGCTTTTTTTTTGTGGTTTTTGGGTCATACCCGGCAGTGCTCAGGAGTTACTCCTGGCTCCATGCTCAGAAATTGCTCCTGGCAGGCACGGGGGACCATATGGGGCACCAGGATTCGAACCGATGACCTTTTGCATGAAAGGCAAACGCCTTACCTCCATGCTATCTCCCGGGCCCCTCTATTTTAAAAGCTTTTAATAGATTTTAGACTGGGAGGCTGTATTCACCCACTAAAGGCAGAGTGTAGTACTGCCATTTGATTTGGTGGAATTTATTGACAAAACTCAACAAAATGAATGCTGTATCCAGCAAGACTCATATTCAGATTTTGAAGGAAGTATACATTGCTTCATGAATATACAACAGTTCAGAAACCTTACAGACTCAAAACAAGCCTTAAATAATCCTAAAAGGGGGCCGGGCAGTGGCGCTGGAGGTAAGGTGCCTGCGCTAATCTAGGATGGACCTCGGTTCGATCCCCCGGTTCCCCATATGGTCCCCCGTGCCTGCCAGGAGTGACTTCTGAGCGAGTAGCCAGGAATAACCCCTGAGCGTCACTGGGTGTGGCCCAAAAACCAAAAAAATTCCTAAAAGGTCTACTTTAAGACAAGACAGATCAAGAGACACCATAGTCCTATACAAGGATGACACTAAATCCCATGGCAATAATCTCTCTCAACAAAAAAGGACTAAATATACCAGTTAAGAGACACAGAGTGGCAAAATGGGTCAAAAAGCTGAATCTAACATTCTTCTGCCTACAAGAAACACTTCTCAATAGCCAGAACAATCATGGACTCAAAATTAAAGGTGGGAGGACAATTAACAATATCTTTCTGAAAAAAATTTTTTAATTCTCTAACTATAGGGTTAAATCTGTTCACTAATAGCAATTATACATCATTTCTTATAATTAACTAAATTTTAACTTTAAAAAAAGACGGTAGCCTAGGTCCTTCAGAAACAGGCTTGGACCCCATTGAGACTGCCACTATAAAAGGGCAGACTCTTTCCCACTCCTGAACAGAACCCTGTAAGAAGGTCATCTGTAGGCCAAGGTTGATGGAGAGGGAGATAACATCTGTTACAGTAAACTTCTGGCTTATCACAACAGAGCCCACCTCGTGGGTCAAATAGATCACATTCCTCATAGTCACATCGGTCATGTTAATAGTCACATAATTTATGTCCACAGACATGATAGGATGAACATACACCAGACTGTTAAGGACCTTCCCTTCACTTTGTTCAATCTTCCCACATGCAGGTAAATCCTGTTTTCCCTACTGATTGTATAATTTTTAAATATTCCTTCCTTCTTGGTAATAAATTTGTCTCACTGCTGTAGCACTCAAAGTTTCTATTCGATATGGTCTTGGTTTTCCATTTTCTACCCAATCCCAAGTCAACCTGGGTGAGGTCACTTACTTGCCTGGGATCAGACATCACTTGCATCAACAACAATAGATCCTTATTATCCTTACAGTAATGACCAATGTTTTCTTAAGACCTTTAAGGGTTTGTTTTCTTTTCTCTTTCTCTTTCTTTTTATTTTTTTGTTTTTGGGTCACATCCAGCAGCACTCAGGAGTTACTCCTGGCTCTAATGCTCAGAAATCACTCCTGGCAGACACAGGGGATCATATGGGATGCTGGAATTTTTTTTTTTTTGGTTTTTGGGTCACACCCGGTGACACTCAGGGGTTACTCCTGGATATTCGCTCAGAAGTCGCTCCTGGCAGGCACGGGGGACCATATGGGGAACCGGGGATCAAACTGCGGTCCATCCTAGGTTAGCACAGGCACCTTATCTCCAGCGCCACCGCCCAGTCCCCATGGGATGCTGGGATTTGAACGACCATCTGTCCTGGATCAACTTTGTGCAAGGCAAATGCCTTACTGGTGTGCTATCTCTCTTTTTTAAAAATAATTTCTTTATTCAAGCACCGTGATTACAAAAATGTTCGTAGTTTTTCAGTCTCCTTTTGCTTAATTTTCTTACATCTTCTCATACCATGTTTCTCTTAACCTGGTGTAATCCAGACAAGATTTCAGTGTCTAAAATTAGGGTTACTGTAATTAAAAAATAGAAATTCACAATGCTTAATTAAATTTGACTTTCACATGAAAAACAAATATTTAGAATTATATCCTTACAAGGAACATTGAAGCAAAACCTACAGTGTATATCATAATTTATATCAAAATAAAATGTTTTACAAGTAGCATACTTTAAAACAGTGGTCCTCAAACTATGGCCTGCAGGCCACATATTGTATTTGTTCCCATTTTGTTTCTTCACATCAAAATAAGATGTATGCAGTGTGCATAGGAATTTGTTTGTAATTTTTGTTTTTACTATAGTCTGGCCCACCAATGATCTGAGGGACAGTGAATTGGGCCCCTGTTTAAAAAGTTTGAGGACACCTGCTTTAAAACATTTCACTATTGGTTTATTTTTATATTAATCTAATATAATATTTTCACCTTAAGGTCTGAGAGCGAGTACAGGGTATAAGGCACTTACCTTGCATTCAGATGATTCCAGTTTAATCACTTGCATCACCATGGACTTTATGGTAATCTATATGATCTCTATATGATCTATATGATTTTTATATATAATGTTTGGGTTTTTATTTATTTATTGCTTTTGGTTTTTCGGCCACACTCAATGATGCTCTTGGGTTACTCCTGGCTATGTACTCAGAAATTGCTCCTTGTTTGGGAGACCATATGGGACACCAGGGGATCGAACCGTGGTCCACCCTAGGCTAGTGTATACAAAGTAGATGCAGTACTGCCTGTGCCACCGCTCCAGTCCCTCTACATGTAACTTTTTTTTTTTGGTTTTTGGGCCACACCCGGCAGTGCTCAGGGATTACTCCTGGCTGTCTGCTCAGAAATAGCTCCTAGCAGGCACGGGGGGCCATATGGGACACCGGGATTTGAACCAACCACCTTTGGTCCTGGATAGGGTGCTTGCAAGGCAAATGCCGCTATGCTATCTCTCTCAGCCCTCTATATGTAACTTTTAAACCCATCATCACAATGACTATTTTATTGACTAATTTTAATATTTATTATATGTGAAATCTTGTCTGGATTACAGAAGGTTAAGAGAAAATGTTATGAGAAGATGTAAGAAAATGAAGCACAAAGGAGACTGAAACAACTACGAACATTTTTGTAATCAAAATGTATATAAACAAATATACATATAATCTCAACCACCCATATATCAGACTGATTAGTCCTGACACAAATGTTAAATCAGAGTTATCTTTAAAATGCCAGCTGAAGTTATGTCTCTATTAATTCTTGTATTACATCTTGCTGTTTTCCTGAATGCATCATAGACAAGGAACCAAATTTTTAGTACCATGGTGCCTGCAAATTTAAATTCAAATTTTAAAGCATCCTTTCTTACAGGTGTTACTTTTCATGCTGCCCTCTCTCTAATTACATGCTGTTTTGAAAACATTCCTGCATTAGCAGACAGTTTTTGGAAAAAACCTCCATCAGGCAGTTATGGCCTTTTTCAACTTTGTGCCTTCATAGGTTTCAGGATCTGTTTACATGGGGGATGATGTAGCACCCATAGATTTTACTAAATGCAACAAATTTCAAATAATATAATCACTTAGGTTTTTTTTAATAATTGCTGCTACAAATTTAAGAATGCACACCATTATAATTTGGAATAATTAACATTTCCTAGGGAAACTGCTTCCTGGCAGCATTAACCTCTCCAGCTTACCAGTTAAAATTACAGGAAAAGACACAGTGAAGTTGCTAAGATCTATGGTCATTTCTCA
>PVKC010019069.1:0-19308 GCA_004027635.1 Crocidura indochinensis
GGTAGCTTCTCTAGGATAGACCACATTTTAGGACACAATTCTAACTTACATAAATTCACAAATAAAAGAATTATACAAAGCATCTTAGCAGACCACAATCTATAGAGATCAAGATTGTTTGTAAAAAGAATCTGCAGAGAGAAACTAGTAACATGCTGCTCAACAACAGCTGAATCAAAGAAGAAATCAAGGAAAAAATAATGAGATTCCTTGAGACTAATGATAATGAAGAAACAAATTGCCAAAATCTTTGGGACACAGCAAAAGCAGTAATTGGGGGCGGGAATTATAGCAATACAGACCTACATTAGGAAAGAAGAAAAAGACAAAATCAGCAACCTAAAGGCATACTTTAAACATCTGGAAATCACCAGTAAAGGAACCAAAACACTACAAAAGAAAAGAAGTAATACAAATCAGAACCTGTATCCATCTTGGGTCAGCTACATGCAAGGCAAAGGCCCTACTGTTATGCTACCATTCCGCCCCACATTATTCTTGATAGTAAAAAACAGAAAGCACTTCCACTAAGTTCAGGCACTAGATAATGATATCCACTGTCTCCACTCTTACTCAACATAATATTAGATGTCCTAGCAAAAGCAATCAGACAAGAGAAGGAAATCAAAGAAATCCAAATAGGAAAAGAGAAAGTCAAACTATCTTTATTTGCAGATTACATGATGATATACATCAAAGTCCCTAAAGAGTCTACTAAAAAGCTCCTTGAAACAATAAACAAATATAGCACAGAGATTGGCTACAAAGTCTATACATAAAAGATAGTTGCATTCTTTTAGACAAATAATGACTCAGAAGAGCAAGAAATGAGAGAGTCTTTCTGATTTAAAATAGTGTCCCTAACTATCAAATACCTAGGAATCAACCTAAGAAGTCAGTTCAGAGACTTATACAATGAAGATTTCAAAAAACTTCAAAAATAAATGGAAGAAGACCTAAGGAAATGGAAAAAATTTTGATGCTCATGGATTGGAATAATTAATATTGTTAAAATGACCAGATTGCCTAAACTACTGTATAGATTCAATGCAATTCTTATTCAAATTCAGGCAATATTCTTTAAGAACTTAGATCAATTATAATGTTTTCTGTGGAACCATAAAAGACCTAATATAGCCAAATCAATACTGAAAACAAGAAATTGGGAGGCATCTCATTATCTATTTTGAAGCTCTACTACAAAGCCATAGTGATTAAAACAGCTTGGTATTGAAAGCAAAACAGACTAAAGACCAATGAATGGGTCAGATGAGAATATCCAGTGACATGGGCCAGAGTGACTGTTTTTGCCTTGCATGTGGCTGACCCAGGATGGACCTTGGTTCTTCCCCAGCATCCCATTTGGTCCCTCAAGTCAGTAGCAATTTGTGAGCGCAGAGTCAGTAGTAATCCCCTAGCATCACAGGATGTTTCCCAAAACCAAATTATATATATATATCCAGTGACAAACCACAAAGTATGTGGTCAGTTAATCTTTGACTAAGTAGCCAATAATTTGAAATGGAATAAAGACAATCTCTTCAACGAATGATATTGGAATAATTGGATAATCGCATATAAGAAGTTAAAAATCAATTCATATTTCACACCTTACACAAAAGTCATTCAGAGTGGATTAAAGATCTTAAGATTAGAACCACATTTATAAATTTCATTGAGAAAAATATAGGAAGAACACTCCAAGACTTAAATCTCAAAAATGTCTTTAAAAATAGAATGCCAATGGCAAAAGCTACAGCTTCAAACCTGAATAAATGTGACTATATCAAACTAAAGAGTTTCAGTATTGCAAAAAAATCAAAGTCTCAAATACAGGCAGTAGGGTGGGGAGGAGGGATATTTGGAACATTGGTTATGGGAATGTTGTACTGGTGAAGGTGGGTGTTCTTTATATGACTGAAACCCAATTTCAATCAAATTTGTGATCAAGGTGTTTGAATAAAGTTATTAAAAAAGAAACACAGGATAAAATAGAAGACAGTTAACAGTATGAGAGAAAATTTTTGCACTCTACATATCAGGTAAAGATTTGATATCTAGGATATACAAAATGCTCACAAAGGTTAACTCCACAAAACCTAAACCCCCATCAAAAAATGAATAAATAAAATGAACAGACACATCTATGAGGAAGACCAACAGATGACCAGCAAGTACATGAAAAAATGATCATCATCACTTATAATTAGGGAGATCCAACTCAAGTCAACAATGAGATATCTTACACCAGTGAGGATGGCACATTTCAAAAATACTGGGAACAATCTGTTGACAGTGATGTGGTGAGAAAAGAACTCTCATCCACTTTTTGTGGAAATGTTGACTGCTCCAACCACTATGGAAAACAGTATGGAGGGTTCTCAGTAAATTCAAAATTGAGCATCCTTGCAATCCAGATATCTCTCCTATGGGTATCTATTCCCAAGAAAGAAAAGCATACCTCCAAAAGGATGTATGAACACTATGTTCATTGCAGCACTCAGTATAATAGTTGAGACTTCGAATAAACCTAGATGTCCAACAACTGATGAGTGGATTGTGAAGATGTTGTACATTTGCACAATTGAATACTACATAGCTGCAAAGAATGGCACAATCATGCACTTTGCAGCTACATGGAAGGAACTAGTAGATATTATGTCAAATTAAGTAAATCAGAAGGAAAGTGATAAATATAGAATGATATCACTTGAAGGTTGTATTTAGAATAACTGCATGAAGCAATGCAATGGTTTAAATAGGAGTTACCTTGAGCACCATTATCCCCAGAGTATAACAAAAAGAAGGAAAGAAACTGAGTGGAAGAGGAGAAACATAAATATTAAAGGATGGGGCCTAAGAGCGAAGCTATCTCAGGTGCATTGATAGTGTTAAAAAGGACATAACTAAATATTCAAGTCAAAAGGACATAACTAAATATTCAAGCCAAAGGCAACAATAATGGAATCAAGAGACCTAATCTTTAACAATATAAACTTAAAATGAGCCCATTATACTAGCAGTCTGAGGAGACAAAGGGTAGAGGGTTTGGTAAACATTAATAGAAAGATATGGACACTGGTGGTGGGATTGATGTGATTATGTTTGAAACCCTACTATGAATTACTTTGTAAATAACAATGGTTTCAATAAAATTAAAATTTAAGGTTCCAGAGCAGTAGGCATTTGCCTTACACAGGTTGACCTGGGATGGACCTTGGTTTGATTCCCAGCATCCCATATAGTTCCCCTAGCCAGGAGCGATTTTTCAGCAAATAGACAGGAGTAACACCTGAGTGTCACTAGGTGTGGGCAAAAAACCAAAAAATTAACAAGATAAAAATACTTTAGTAATAAAATTAGTACATTCTCAATTATACTGTTTCATTAGTTTTGAAGATATATATGTAGTAACTAGCTAGATAGAGGGCTACCAAATGTCTAGCAGAAGATGTTTTTTATGGTAAAAAGTATCGATTATATGGCGAAGGTTAGAATTAGAATTTGGATGCTTATGATGATGTGCAACTAAAATCTATAAAGTCATTAATCAGTGTTCCTTCAGTGCAGTTTTCCGATTAAAAAAATACCACAGAAACACAATATAAAAGGCCCTCTGCACTCCTCTGTTCATTGTAGCACAATAGTCAGAATCTAGAAACAACCCAGCTACCCAACCGTAGATGAGTGGCTAAAGAAACTGTGGACAATGAAATACTAGGCAGCTGTTAGGAAAGTTGAAGCCATAACATTTGCAAATACATGACTGAATATGGAGATCATTATGCTGAGTGAAATGAGCCAGAGGGAAAGGGATAGACATAAAATAATCTCACTCATTTGTTGGATTAAATGGGCCTGGGAGATAGCATGGAGGTAAGGCGTTTGCCTTTCATGCAAAAGGTCATCAGTTCGAACCCCGGTGCCCCATATGGTCCCCCGTGCCTGCCAGGAGCAATTTCTGAGCATGGAGCCAGGAGTAACCCCTGAGCACTGCCGGGTGTGACCCAAAAACCAAAAAAAAAAAAAAGAGTATAGTAATAATATTCAGAAACAATAGAAATAAGGGTCAGGAGATCCAGTCAAGGATACAAAATTTGCCACAAAAAGCAGTGACTGGAGGTAGACTAGAGAAGAATCTACTATGACAATAAAAGTTGGAACTGATCACTCTGGACAAGAACATGGTGCTAAAAGGGGGAGAAAGTGACATGTAAGGTACCCCTTCATTAAAAATAGTGCAAAACACAGTGTAAAAAAGGAGAGAGAGAGAGAAAGAGAGAGAGATATATATATAGAGAGAGAATTCATGCCCTAGAGACAGGAGGGGTGTGGGGGTGTGGGTGAGAGAAAATGGGAGACCTGTAGCAGGAAGGTGCACTATTGAAGGGTGGTGTACATTCTATGACTGAAACCCAGCAATGAACAATTTAGTAACCACGGTGCTTAAATAAAGCGATTAATAAAACTTTTTTTCTATAACTTGAATACTTGCTGAAGGAGTCTTCTAAACTAGTGGAGTACTGAGAAAGTAGCTTTTGTCATTTCTCTGCAATCTAATTTACCCTGTAATTTGCAAAATAAGTTTTATTCAGAAAAAATAAATGCAAAAACTTTATTATAGCTTGTATCTGACTGATCTCTAAACCTGGATTTCTATAATCCAAATGGATGAGTTTAAGTTATTGTCTTGCATTTCTGGTTTCCTTTTGACAGGCCTATACCCAGAGGACAAACAGCAATCCACCCCGAGAGTGACAGAGAGGACACTAACTCCTTTCTTAAGAGAAAATCCAGTATGGGGACATTTACAATCTGTTCAGAAGCTGTCAAAGTCTGTAGAGGGTGCAGCAGGCCTTTAAGTTGGCCCGGCCCTGTGTCCTCCTGGCCTAGGGGCTTACAGGACAAGCTCATACACAACCATCTCAGGGCTCACCCCGGGCCTGTGCATTCCCTTCACTTATCTCACAAAATCTAAGCATTTCACAGAAAAGGTTGAAGCAACCTCTTAAACAAAAATTCCTTTCCTGGTACCTTCTCAGCAGAAAATTAACCATTTTATTACCAAGATTGACTTAAGCCACATTTGGAAAAAATAATGGAAAAGTAGTGTATGTACTTTAAATCTTGAATAATACCTGAGCAAAATGAGATAGTACTCCTGGCTTGTTAACATTTTTCTTTTAATACTGGCCCCACAGCCCCAATATTTGTATTTTTTTCAGTTCCAATAATAACCATCTCCCTAAAACCTTTGTTATTAAAAAAATGTCCAGGGTGTAGGAAATACAGATTTTACTAGATACTGGAATTCCTTCCATGGGGGAACAAGTCACTTCTATCTGTGTATCCCCTAGAAAAGGAGTTTCATTGCCATTGAGAATGGCCCTGGTTACAGGAGGAACCAGGTCCCCAAACAGCTTGGGACCAAAATTCTAAACTCTTCCTGGAAGCCTTATGAGAGTTAATAGGAAATTTCCTTTCTTGCTTTTGCAAGGCAAGATCTGTTAGGCAGATCCGTGTTAGTTTATTGCACGTGCACCACCACTCTGGCCCCCCAATGTATGTTTTGATTTTTATACTAAACAGGTTGCTCGTAGCCAGAATTTCAATGAATTATTGAATAGTAAAAGTTGAATTTGTTAATTTTATTTAATATTAAGTGGTAGAGTATTATAGACTATTTAGAGAACCTTAGTATTTTTTGGGGGAAAATTCAGGTTAGGACCACATCTAGATGTGTTGGAGGCTATTTGATAGACACAACCACAGGAAGAAGCCAGGCAAAATCGATTAGCTATCAATTAGTTTCTTCTATAAAATTCTATAATAATAGAATATAAAATAATGACAAGAAATTTGTGTTTGTCTTGGAAAGTATATATTATGGTAAAGAAGAATAACACAAAGAGCATGAGAAAAGTTTGAGGGGTGATGGGCATGTTCATTATACTGATTTTGAGATGGTTTCATAAATGTTTACATATGACAAATCTTATTAAATTATATACTAGAATATTATGGCTTATTTTAATCATAATAAAGTTGTAAAAATGTCAGAATGAATATATCAAGACAGAATTTCTTTGATGTCTCTTAAAAGTAAATGCACTAATAACAAACAAAAGCAGCTTGTATCAGCTTCTTTTATATCAAGTACATTGCCAAGTTTCCAGACTTTAAAAATATTTAATAGACTCCTTATTTACTGTGTATAAAGAAACATTTCTTAGTCATGACATATATATGTATATCTCAGTTCCTGTATCATATATCCCGTGCATTAAAACTTTTGATTAACCCTAGAATTATTTCACTGATACAAGTCAAAGTGGTGAGAAATTAATCTCTTTAGGCATAGAGAGGAATGTTGGGTGTGTAAGGTTTTCTTAAACCTTAGGGGAAAAAGGCACTTAAGATTACATGAGCAAACTGTGATCTTAAAATAAGTTCTCTCTGGTATTGTTTGGAAAATAAAAAGAAAAATTATTTTACTTTTCTTTTTTTTGTTTTGTTTTGTTTTTGGGCCACACCCAGTGACACTCAGGGGTTACTCCTGGCTATGTGCTCAGAAGTCGCTCCTGGCAGGCACGGGGGACCATATGGGAACCGGGGGATCGAACCGTGGTCCGTCCTAGGCAAGGCAGCAGGTACCTTACCTCCTGCGCCACCTCCCGGCTCCCAATACTTTTCAATAAATATAACTTCTCACATTTGATAGTCAAATATATTAGACCTGACTTCTCCCATCCCACTATTGCATGATGATTTATAAATAAGCACCTTCTAATCTTGTATGTAAGCCACTTCAGAGGTAGTCTTGCATGAGGACACACATACAGTGTCTTCTGTGGGTGCTTCCTTTTCTGCAAACATTTTCAAAATTCCTCTTTGGTATAATTATCTCTAAGTAAAACAGAAAATCAGTATTTAATTATCTGTCTCAAATCACCCCATATATTATTATAAAACTTGAAACTCACTCTATTGACTACAATCACCTTTGCACCAGTACAAACTATTTATACCATCCACCCCTCAATTTATTTCCTCAAACAAAAATTTACAACACTGTATACTTAAAAAATCTTTTCTTATCTGTGTAGTAAAATATTATTTGACAACTAATTCCCTAATGCAGGAACATAGCTTTTTTTTTTAAATTTTTTTTTTTTTTTTTGGTTTTTGGGTCACAGTGCTCAGGGGTTACTCCTGGCTCCATGCTCAGAAATTGCTCCTGGCAGGCACCGGGGACCATATGGGGCACTGGGATTCGAACCGATGACCTTTTGCATGAAAGGCAAACGCCTTACCTCCATGCTATCTCCCGGGCCCCGGAACATAGCTTTTTTTAAAATTTCAGACAATATAAAAAAGCATCTTTTTTTACTATTTAAATGTGTCATTAATTAATACTTTGGATTTAAGACTTAAAACATGCACATAGTATTATATTGGTAACAGAAAAGTAAACCACATAGTAAGATCATTTTGGTTGACTGCCAAAGTTTTCATCTAAAAAAATTAAAATTTGGGAGATAATACAGGGACTAGGGTGTTGGCAATCCCAGTTTGATACCTGGCACAATAAAATCCTTTGAGTAATGCCTGATGTAACCCGGAGACCACAGAACACAGTCAAGATGGCCCTAGTAGTTCCCTAAACCAGAGCCTGGGTAGCTCCGCCTCCTTGGACCTCACATTAAACCTTTGACTAGGTCAGCTTAGTATTGATGGAAGTGCTCTTGGGACCTCTGAGTATTGCTTGGGAGGCTCCTTTCCCTGCCAAAACTCCTAAGTTTTCTTGATACAAAGGATACAAAGAAGTAAAATGCTTTTAAAGAAATTGTTAGAAAACATTATGGGAAAATGAGAACAGTTTCCAGTGGTTCTATAGTTCTAACTCAGCAGAATTATGTAATAACATTTTAATTTCACCTCCCAAAGCTGCCGGATCTCCATTTCTTTGAGAGATACTTCCCCAATTTACACTTAACTTTCACAAGTTTCATTTTATTCATTGCTATTAGAAGTTTTAGAGCTATGTCAATAGATTACATTCACTATTTTGTTCAAAAGCCATTGATAGTTTCTCCATACTACATTAATATCTTGAAAGACATATAAAGAGGTCATCATTACATGCTTTGATTAAGGAAGCAACTCAAAATGCCAATAATGTCAAGTCAACAAGTATGTCTTACCTGTCATTAAAATGAAAGACGGACAACTGTTGTATATGAAAATATTTCCATAAGATTATTCCTTGCCTGTTGTCCCACCTTGACTTTCCAGGTGGGGGTGCGGTCGTTGAGAGCCGAATAAATAGTTGGGGAGCGAGGTGTTCAGGGTCTTTTGGAGAATTTGCTGGCTGGCTGGCTCCAGATGTTTTTTGGAGCTTGCAGCAGGCAAAGAAAGGACTCACTTCGCCCAATTTTTTACACCTTAACCCTCCTGTCTGTGTGGATTATTTGCTGTGGATAAAAACAAAGGAGTAAACGGGACCCCACAGGTGGGGCAACAGACAACTAATTTCATAAAGAATACAACGCATATTGAAATTACCATTTAGAAGGATTCAATATGTCCTTGTTTAGATGCAATTAATCTGTGTGCTTACGAAGACTTTTATGAAGTTTGGTCATAGATTCAAGACCAACTTAAGCTTTGTTTAAATTTTTTTCTGTATCTTTTCTTTTCTTTTTTTTTTTTTGGGGGGGGGTGCTTTGTGCTCAGTAATTGCTCCTGGCAGGCTCAGGGGACTACATGAAATGCTGGGTTATCGAACCCCAGTGTGTACCAGGTAGGCAGCATCCAGCCCTAACTGAAACTTTCTAACACTAAGTTCCTTAAATCATGAACCTTTAACATAGTAACTGAAAGTACTCAACTTTCATAGAGTAGATTGTTATGCAACAAGAATATTTGTTTTTACAAAGTGAGGTGTTACCACACCCACCCCCCATTCTTCGTGTTACCTTACCTACAAGAAAGACCCTCCCATTTCTGGGAGGGGTCTTAGGGAGGTTACAAAAGATTTTGCCTGAGGGGCAAAAGGGGATTTGCCTGGATGGAGGTTGGAGAAGGGGAAGAGATGGCTGAAAGACAAGTTAGGATGCAAGGCTGAGTAAGGATCCAGCGTAAATGGTTATGATAGGCCACACATGTGGTGGCTAGGGCATGAATAAAGCTGATATTTCTTGGAACCTGTTTGTGGATTATTTCCTCACCTCTACCTGAACCTGCTGACGCACCGGCTGGAGGGAGTTGGAGCCACGTGGTTTTGGGCTGGAGGAGAAAGGCCTCCATCACCATCCACCTCCATCCAAGCCCATCCAAAGGGCTTTATTATTATTTAATTCTACAGTGAGGTCCTAATATAAAGATTAATATTAACAATACAATAATCATAAAATATGCATCACCTCACATTCAAGGCAATGCTTTATATCTCAAAGCCCTCTTTTTTGAGGACAATTCACCCTTTAATTCATAAAAACAGTTGTGTTCATAATGAATGTCTGACAGCACTGGTGCAAATGGACAAGCAGCAGAGTCAGAGTCTTTCATCAGCTTCACTGAGTGCAGCCCAGCTCACTATCCCCACCCTTCTTCATGATTTATATGCCTTATTTTTCTTTAATTTTATTCTAGAAGCTATGAATACTTCTAGGTTTACAATACTGTTAATGACAGGTTTTCATGCATGCAACATTTCAACATTACACCATCTACAGTGATCTCAGGTACCTTCTCACCTCCCCACTACTTCTGAGCATTTACTCCAAAGGCCCAATATTTGTTCTCCTATACAGGCTCACTATAACATTAATCACTATAGTCAAAATTGGAAATAACCCATGTATCCAAGAACAGATGACTGGATAAAGAAACTATGGTATATACACACAATGGAATACTACTTTGTATAAGAAATTACCTTTTAGGGGCCAGAGCAGTGGCACATGTGGTAGGGCATTTGCCTTGCACTCGCTAATCTTGGGCGGACTTCAGTTTAATCCCCTGGAGTCCCATATGGTCTCCCAAGCCAGGAGGGATTTCTGAGCACATAGCCAGAAGTAATCCCTGAGTGTCACTGGGTATGGCCCAAAAAGGAAAAAAAAAAAAAGAAATTACCTTTTAAACTACTAAAACCTTATTTTGGGTTGATTTTATTACCAAATCCAATTTCCTCTGGAGTTCAGAGATTATACTGGTGGCGTGAAATTAATAGAATCTATGTCTCTAAATCCATGCTGTGGACTGAACATTTGCTTTTGAAAGACTGACTAAGAGATTCATTAATTACAGAAGAGAAAGTAATAGGTATACGAATGGATATTATCTCAGTCTTCAAATCTCAGACTTTTACTTTATCATGTAGGCTTTGGAGGCTCCTGCATTGACATCAGGCCCATGTTTCTTATATCCAGAGGAGAGTGAGAGGGCTAGAGTCAAGGTTAGATGTATGCTTCATAGGGAAAGTGACAAGTTATATCAGCCACAATTGCATCTATTAGGATGAGAACTAGCAGCACCTAGTTTGGGCCATATAATAATAGATGCCAATCTATTTACATTTAGGGTTGAAATAAATGTACTACTAACTGGCTATTGGTTTAAATGAAAAAAAATTTCCATCAGACATGAAACCTCTCAAAGTGATTACTTAAAATGTGGTCTCAATCTGTTTACATAAACAGATTTTAGTTAGTTGACCAAGTGAGGGCTAAATTTAGTATGTTTAGACAGAAAATCCCAGTCCAGGATAAGTAGAGGGAGAACCATCATAAAACACTATCTCTGAGCCAGAGGAATAGCTCAGTGATCAAGGGTACAAGCTTTCCATTTGTCAGTACCAGGTTCAAATACCATCGATATTTGATCTTCCATGATTTAGAGGCCTCCAAGAATCACTCAGGTGACCCTAGTGGCCAATTCTGATTAATTAAGCCCTAACATAAACCATTGGCCTAGTTAGTTGAGTATTGGTGTTAGAGTTCCCCAGCCTTCCTCAGCACAGTATGGGAGCCCTCTGTTCCCCAAGTGCCATTTTTTCCAGTACACTATCCATTCTAACTTAATTTCCACTTGTGAGTGCAAGGAAATTAAGGTCAATGGAAAAATTAGGGTCTTCCTTAAGTATCTGTGCTCTGATAAATGACAGGCCTGCTGGTAAGTTGATTTCATTCCTACCTCTCTTCCTAACTTCTCAGGAAAAGCTGCAGGCCTGCATCTATGGCAAGTTGTGTCAAAGAGAAAAATCAAAACAAATCAAAATCCTCTGCTTAGAAACACTTGCAAGAAGACTAGGAGATGAATTATTTCTGTTTATTTTTGCTGGTGACTTGTCATCCTTCACCCCCTTTGTGGCGTCAGCACAGATCTTAGTTCACTTTTGAAGCCTTGATTTGCTCTCAGGCACAGAGCAAAGGACCCTGTTTGGAGGGTGATGGGATAGCTCAGCATCTACACCATTGGACTCCTACTGTTTTTTGTCAGAAATGCTGTTAGAAAAAAAGCCTCAAGTCAATGGGGAGTAACTTTTGCTGCTGCTGCTGCTCTCTTGCCACTTTTCATTGCTAAATGAAATTTACTGCATACTAATCCAGCAAGGCAGCTGGAATTTTCATCTATTTGTTCTCAAATGCACTGTTAATGCTATTGTGGATTATATAATAATAGTGGGATAAATCCTTTAATGAGTTATCACAACAATTTGGCAGATGGTAGAGGGAAGCAAAAGTGGGCTAGGCAATAACCAGAGACAAACAAGAGAACTGCATTCATGATCCATGCTCAATGGTGAACCTTGCTTTCCAGTTTACCATGTGGTTTCATCCAAGGACCATATAGAAGCTGAGCCAAGCTGATTGCATTAGTTTGGAATGCCTTGCTGATTTATTCGTTATTCATGTAAAACACACTGTGAGGAAGAAATCAGCATTGTTTGTCATCACTCAGTGGGCCTGTCCCCACAATTACAATTTTCTGGTGCTATTCACAGGGGTAGAGGGATGGAGAAGACAATATTTTCCCCATCCTATATTGATCCATTGACTCCTGGAGGAGGGATCTGAATGCATAGACTGATCAGGTTTTTTTTTTTTTTTAATGTGCAATAGATTTATTTCTTCCTGCTGGTATTATGATACTTTTATTTATTTTTAACTTATTTTGAATCACCATGATATACAGTTACAAATTTGACCATCTTTGAATTTCAATTATACTATGTCCAATACCCATCTTTTCACCAGTGTACATTTCCTTCCACCAATAGCCCGTTTTTCTTCCCTCCCCTGTGACTTCCCTCCTGCCAACCTCTATGACAGACATGTTTCTTCTCTCTCTCTTTTTTACTTTTCTTTCTCTCTCTTTATCTCTCTCTTTCTTTTTCCCCTTTTAAACACTGGTTTGCAATTTGGTTACTGAAGGGGTATCATACAGATCACTTTATCAGATTGTTTACTTAGTGATGACGTCTGACTTTACTTATGTTCTTTACATGACAGTGAAATCAAGGGCCATCTCTCTTAAGAGAAAGTTGTTGGGAAGGAAATACTGCTGAGTAACAACTATCAATGATAAATAATAATATATATTTGACTCAAACCCAAGGCATTACACATGCAAGGCAATGATGAGCCACATGCATGGACCCTACATTTGGTATTTTAAATCTTTCATACCCCCTGCATGGTATTTAAAAACCTTAGCAAATAATATTCACTGTATGAATATTTACAGTGGACCTACAATATGACCAGCACTGTGCTAATCTTCAGAGTGACAACACAATCCTGAATTTACATTCAATTATTGGTGATGTGGGTGTTTTACACCCAATAGTTCAACACAATGTGCTGACAATCATGAGAGCTGGAAAAAATTAAAGAACTTTAAACAGCATTTTGATTTAATCTGATATTTTTGAACTTATCAGTTTTTTCTTTATGTTTGAAGCCTGATAACACTGTATTTTCATTGCTTTGTAGGTGCAATATTTTATGCAGAAAATAGTGAAAAACTTAAATGAGAATATTTTGTAGATTTTGTCATAAATGCAAGTTCTGTTTTCTCCTAATTAGTTTCCTTGGGCATGCTGTTTGTTCATTTTTACATAATCAACATATTCTAAGCAAATGCTAGTGACAATATTATGTTCTAACACCATAGGTGTGGTACAGAAAGTACCAAATGACATACTATGAAAGGGGAGAATGAAAGAAAAAATTCTCTTGAAAATCTTCTTCCAAGATAAAATAAATTTTCAACTACAAAGGGATGCAGGAAAGAAAAATTTAAATTCCAAGATCTGTCTTGGAATGTGAAGAAAAGCAAATGTGATTCAACCAAAACACGGCCAGTTGACCCCAATTTCTGGCTGACCCTAACAAAGTTGGCTGACTCATGTTTTACCCATCCCTTGAACGTTATGTGAGGCTTAAAATCTTTTAATATCATTTAAATATTTTTTTCTTTCTCTGTCTCCTTCTTTACTCTGAGAAAGTTCTGAAGAGAGCTGTATGGAGTCACAGGGAGAGAGAGAGTTTAATTTTTTCATATTTCTATTTGTTTGCAGGACAAATTCTCTGCCAGTATTAGCTAAGATAGAAATGATGAGCTTGTTGTTCCTTGATTTGTACAAGCTGGTGTGAGAAAAATTTCTCCTTTAAACTGTGTGATAAGAGATGGAACATTGGAACGAAAATAGTCACAGTAGTTCTGGTATCCTGCTCCACATAGTTATAAAAAATGCTGCTGAAAGAGTGACAGTTTGAAAACAAAGAAATGCCTGCAAGGCCTGATTAAGATATTTCACCAAATGTTAAGACTAAACTACAATAACAACAGAAACCAAGGATCAGGAGGTTACCATTTTGGGTGTGTAAATATATCCCAGATGCTGAATGAGATGTAGCCCTTGCTAAGTGTTCACAATCTGAGAACCAATGAGCAGTAATGGAATTCCACCACTTATTTATGGAATTTATGATTCCTTTCAGAATCATTGAAAGGTATAGATTTCTCATGAAAGAAGAATCTGGAATCTGGCCAATTTCTGAAGCTATAGAGATTTTGTATTGTAGAAGAAAGTGAAAGAATGTGTTTTAAGGAACAGAGAAAAAAATATAGGGTGATTGAAATCTTGAAGGTGGTGTGTGTGAGATAGTGACAACTCAGATAACAAAAGAAATTCCTGAAGAGTGTTATGGACCAGGTGGACATTCAAATAGGCTAGCAAACAAGACTTGGTATAGTCAAAGCATAAGGAGAAACAAGGCATTAGAGTTGAAGAGCTATGTTTCAGGCAACTGGTATCAACCTCTGGCTGAGTCTTTCTCTTGGTACAGCAGCTTATGTTAAGTGGAAATCCAGCATTCACGTCTGTGGCTCTCCCAGATTAACAGATAGCTCTGTGGCTGTGTGGAGCAAGTCTCCTCATATGTTCCTTCATCCAAAGATTAACCAACATGTTGGAGACTAGATAACAATGCCTCTTCCCTCTAACATAATTTGCCAGATGACAGATGATCCCAATCCCTGTATTTACTTAGCTACTTTAACTGACTTTCAGTGGCTACAATAAGTAACTGGAGTCCAGGCTTGTAGAATTTCCTTCCTAATTGTTGCTGTTAAACTACTCATTATTGGGATAAATAGCACACCATTTCATTTAAACTATTTTTCTCCAGGCATGTAAATTTTAGTGGAAGTATTCCAGCACTCACAGACTCCTGGGAGAGAAACTTTGAGGTACACCATTTAGGGAGCTTTGCTAGCCAATTGATTATTTCCATCGAATTAACAAGCCACACATTTTAATCACTGACATACTTCCTGATACTTGGGATTTAAAAGGCTTTAGAAAGGATAATTGACCACAACTTGTCAGCAAAAGAGATGTACTGTCATTAACACAAACTCAGGTGAATTACTTTAATATCATAAAATATAAAAAAATTTCTAGATAGTTTTCTTTTTCAGTAAGTTAGAGTACTTAAACAGCTTTTCACACCTGATTTCTGCATTTGGGTGTAAAGTAGAGAGGAAACCATAAAAGGTTCCTGACTAGGCATGGAAGAGGTAGGCAAAGGTAGATTTTATATTTCCAGATCAAATCCAAGTGAAAAGATCTCTTCAGTGTTGTTTGTTTTCAGTATAGCATAAAAGTAACGTATACCTTTTATTCAGTTCCAAGTTTTAGTTTACAGTTTATGGTATATTAATGTCGAAAAGTCTATTACAACTTAGATCATGTCTCTTCCAATGGTTGATGAGATTATTATAAGGTAGATTCCTAATAACTTAATTATTTAATGGATTTTAGTTTGGAAGAATTGAATTGTTCTATTTAGCATCAATCAAATATGACCTCTTAGTGTATTCTATTTTGTTTTGTTCTGAAACAATTTTTCTTCTGAGACTTGTGTTGTAGAGGGCCAGAATCCTGGCATAAAGAATACCTAGCACTGGAACAATTTATTTCATTCTGTTTCCCCTTGGTTCTTTTTTTCCCCAAAAAATAGTTGCCTCCCAATTCTTAGAGACTAGAGCAAGCTGCTACTGGCAATTATTTCATTTTGGTTTTTAGGAGGAGGGCTTCACTCCTGGCTAGTTGTTGGAGCTAAACTTGGTTTATGTTTTATTCCCTGCTTCCACTAAGATATAAACATTCCTATTGCATTTGAAACTGAAATGGAACTAATCTCACTTCTTTCTGTGTGATGCAGCACTGCAGGTTAGTATCTATAGGTTAGATATAACTGCAGATATATAAGTGTTGACAATTATTATTGTTTGATTAGCTGATAGTAAGAAGAGTATTTTATGTGAGTCACAAACCTACATTAAATTTCTTTTTTAAATAATAGGAAACACTGAATATAAACCCAAACTTTAACATTCCAAAGTATAGAGATGGAGGGAATAACTCAGAAACCCTGGTGGAGGGAAGAAGGCACTGGTGGTGGTATTAGTTCTGGAACATAGTCTATTTAAAGCTCAATTTTGAATATCATTTTACACATGGTGCTTTAATAAAATTTAATGAAAAAAGTGCAATTTCTTCTTACCTTTTCATATTTCTTATAACAAAACATATAACAGACCTGTGCTAAAATTTTCCTTTTGAAAAAAGAAGAGAAAGTCAATAAAATGCAAGGGCATATTTAATGTTGCATGTTTGATTGTTTTTCTTTCATCCCCAAATATCATGGCAATAATATAAGGCAGGGTTTGAACTTTTTCTGTATGAGCTCTTTTTTTGTTGGTGTTTTTGTTTTTTTGGGTCACACCCAGCAATTCTCAGGGGCTACTCCTGGCTCTGCACTTAGAAGTCACTCCTGGCAGGTTTGGAGGACCATATAGGATGCTGGGATTTGAACTATTAGTGGTCCTGGATCAGCTACATGCAAGGCAAAAGTCCTATCACTGTACTATTTCTTCAGCTCTTTATATATAAATATTTTAGTTTTGGGGGGACTCATACCTGGCGGCGCTCAGGGGTTATTCCTGGCTCTGTGCTCAGAAATCACTCCTGGGCAAGGATGGAGTAGTGGCACAGTGGTAGGGCGTTTGTCTTGCATGTGGCCAATCTGGAAAGGACCAGGGTTTTATTCCTGGCATTCTATATGATTCCCCAAGACTGCCAGGAGTGAATTCTGAGTTTAGAGTCAGGAGTATCCCCTGAGCACCGCTGGGTGTGACCCAAAAACAAAAAACAAAACACAGCTTTGCTGTGTTCTACAAATTCTGGTAATTTGTTTCTTTGTTCTCCTTTGTTTCCAGGAAGCTTTGTTATTTCTTTGATTTCAGCTCTGATCCACTATTTGTTCATTAGTGAGGTGTTAAAAGTTCCCAGGTGTTAAAAGTTTTACCTCTGTGTCTGTAATTTACTTCTAATTTTAGTGCATCATGATCTGAGAAGATAGTTCATACAATTTCTATCTTATTGGGTTTTTTTGGGAGGTATGTCTTATGGGCCAGCATGGACTATCTTGTTGAATGACCATATGGGATGCTGGGGATTAAATTTGGGTCCATTTGGGTCGGCTCATGCAAGGCAAATGCCCTACTACTGTGCTATCACTCCAGCTCCACACTCAGCCTTCTTATGAGAATTCTTTGCTTGAATGATTGTTCTCCAACCTTTGACTTTGAGTCTATGATTGCTCTGACTATTCAGATGTGTTTTTTGTAGGTAGCAGAACATTGGATTCAATTTTTCATTTTATTTTTCCACACTGTGTCTCATTACTGGTGCATTTAGTTCATTGACATTGATAGAGAATATTGTCATGGGATTTAGTGTCATCTTTTTGTAGGAGTTTGGAGTGTCTGTGGGTCTGACTTAAAATAGACCTTATAGTTAGTTCAAAGCTGGTTTTGAGTCTGTAAAGTTTCTGAATTATTGTTTATCCATGAAGCTGTGTTTTCTTCTTTCAAACTTATGTAAGTATGGCCCCGTGAAGTACTCTTGCAAACAGTTCATTTCATTGAATTTTATCACTGTATTCCAAACTGCCTTCAGGTCTTGAAGGTTGCTTGTGACAGATCTGCTGTAAAGCTTAAGAATGCTCTTTTGTAGAGAGGAGAGTTTGAAGTTTCAGATCACTTCATGAAGCTCACCACAAAGAGTGACGAGTGTAGTTAGAGAAATAATTACGTTGAGAACTATCCTAACAATGAGAATGAATGAGGGATATAAAGCTTGTCTCAAGTACAGGTGGGGTTGGGAAGGAGGGAGATCTGGAATATTGGGGATGGGAATGTTGCACTGGTGAAGGGGGGTATTCTTTACATGACTGAAACCCAACCATAATCCTGTTTGTAATACAGGTGTTTAAATAAAGATATTTAAAAAAAGAATGCTTTTTTGTACGTAATTTTCCTTTTTGATCTTGCTGTCTTAAGTATTCTATCCCTATCTGTGGTATTCATCATTGTATATTAGGATGTGTCTTAAAGTGCGATTCTTTGTATCTCTTTTAGCTGGTATTCTTCTGTAAAGATTGTGACTCCCTCTTGTTGCCATTCAGAAGAGACTCCTGCCAGACAAGGGATTCTCTCAGAATGGATTGAAAAGAGAAAATAGGCAGGGTGGCCATGGTCCTTACAGCAAGGCCATTACGAAAATCTAGCCAGTTTACATCAACGACTACCAACACAATCACCAACATCAACCACAACACCACCCTCACCCCCACCACCCTTCATCTTGTGTTCTTATTCCCTACTTCACAGGCTAATGCTTTTCATATAGAAACAGGAGTTTCTAAGTGAAAGGCTTTTTATTTTTACACCCGGCAGTGCTCAGGGGCTACTCCTGCTCCATGCTCAGAAATTGCTCCTGGCAGGCACAGGGGACCATATGGGGCACTGGGATTCGAACCGATGACCTTTTGCATGAAAAGCAAACGCCTTACTATCCATGCTATCTCCTAGGCCCCAGGCTTTTTACACTCTTAAAGGACAACCCTCTATTTGGGGGGAGGGGCAATATCCAACACTCTCCAGGTATGTAGGATTTGGTTGCATTTACTATTCAGCTCTGGGAATTTCTCTGCAATGATGTCTTTGAGAACTGAGAGGTGATTCTCTCTTTTTTTTTTTTATTCACGGAGATTCTTTTCCAGAGCCTCTGGAGCTCCAATGATACGTTATTTCAGCATATGACATGATAATATATTTATCAAATTCTAAAGACTACCAAAAAGCTTTTAGAAACAATATATTTGTATAGCAAAGTGGCAGGATACAAAATTAACACAATATTTATGGCCTTCTTATATAAATGACAGAGAAAAATAGATATTAACAAAAAATCTCATAAACAATAGTACTACAAAAACTTAAATAAATTGGAGTAAACTTAACTAAAGAGGTGAAGAAAGAACTTACACAAAGAAAACTACAAAACACTGATTCAAGAAATAAAAGACACAAGGAAATGAAGACATACTCTATTCATGGATTGGTAGAATTAACATCATTGAAATAGCAAAACATCCCAAACCGTTATACAGATTTACTACGATCCCTCTAAGGATATCCATGACATTCTTCAAAGAAGTGGATAAACACTTCTGAAACTCATTTGGATCAATAAACACCACGAATAACTAAAGCAACCCTTAGGAAAAATAAGTTGAGAGGCATCATTTTCCTCAATGTTAAATTGTACTACAAAGCAATAGTCATTAAAACAGCATGGTATTGAAATAAGACAGACCCTCAGATCAATGAAATAGACTTGAGTATTTAGAATGTTTCCCAGACATGCAATCAATCAATTTTTGATAA
>PVKC010019070.1:0-19310 GCA_004027635.1 Crocidura indochinensis
ATATGGTCCCCTGAGCCTGCCAGGAGCAATTTCTGAGCACAGAGCCAGGAGTAACCCTGAGTGCTGCCGGGTGACCCCAAAACAAAACAAAACAAAACAAAATTTAAAAAAAGATATTAGGGAGCCGGGGGGTGGTGCAGGAGGTAAGGTGCCTGCTGCCTTGCCTGCGCTAGCCTAGGACGGACCACGGTTCGATCCCCCGGTTCCCATATGGTCCCCCGTGCCTGCCAGGAGCGACTTCTGAGCGCATAGCCAGGAGTAACCCCTGAGCGTCACTGGGTGTGGCCCAAAAACAAACAAAAAAAAAAAGATATTAATTAAAAAAAAGTTCTGGCTGAATAAAAGAACCACCCACCTAACCTGGTGAAACCCCTTCTTCAAACTGTGTATCAAATACTTAACCAGTTAAGAGTGACAGCATCCTTTATAAGCACTTGAGGCCTATATATATATATTTATATATATGCTAAGGAGGTTGTGCATGTGGCATTAGGGATCAGACGCAGAACTTCACATGCAAGACAGACACTCCACCTGTTTGAGTAAGGTTTAATATTGAATGCAGACAAAAATAATTCTGTGAATAAGCTCTAGACTGTGAGTTACCTGTTTGGGTGGGGGGGGGGTATGTGTGAGCGAGTTGACTATTTGAGATTCCCCTTTCTGCCGGAAGGCACAGCAGCCTGCAACCCCATCTTAGACAAAGAAATGGTCCAGCTTCACAACTAAACCTCATCAAGTTGCTGAGTCACCAAATAGTTCCAATTCTATAGCTCCTGGAATGGGTGCCCACAGACACCTTCAAATTTCATAGTGCTGTTAGTTCAGCAAGATCACAGCAACTCTGATGGGGACGTTGCAAAGAAGATCACCAAGCTCGATTACTATAAAAAGAATAGCACAAAAGTCTCAACTAGCAGATTTTCAGAAAATGAATCAAACACCACCGTATGACATAGCCAGTATCACAGAACGACTCTTTGATCTAAGTTTTAGTCATCAGCTTTTCTGTTGTAACAAACAATATGTTAAATTTGTTTGTGTCTGTGCAGACTAGGGTGGTGAGTGAGAAACTGGGGAGATGGGTGAAGGGAAGGTCACACTAGTGATGAGATTGGTTTGGAGTATTGGAGTATTTAATGTATGAAACAACTGTCTTTTGAACAAACTGGTAAATCACAGTGCTATAAGAAAAACTTATTTTTAAAAATAGCTCAGACTGGAAAATAAACACTTCAAAAAAAAGAAAATGATGAATTCAAAACATTCTCCCATCTTTGCTGTACATCCCACCATAGACACTATAAAAAAAAAAGATTTATACAATTTAAAAAGAAATCACAGTTTCATCAGAAAAAACTATTAGTTGTCAGGCCCCACATTAAGAGTTATATTTATCAGGGGCTGGAGCGATAGAACAGTGGGTAGGGTGCTTGCCTTGCACGCGCTCGACCTGAGTTCGGTCACTGGCATCCCACATGGACCCCTGAGCATGCAAGGAAGGCGTCCTGAACAAAGCTAGGAATAGCGCCAGGTGTGGTTTAAAAAAAAAAAAAAAAAAGAGTTGTATTAATCAGGAGCTGGAGCGAAAGCACAGCGGCAGGGCAATTGCCTTGCTCACAGCCAATCTGGGATAGACCCAGGTTTGATCCTGGCATCCCACATGGTCCCCCAAGTCTGCCAGGAATGATTTCTGAGCTCTAAGCCAAGAGTAAACCCCTGAGCACTGCCCAGTATGGCCCTCAAACCAAAAACCACCCCCTCCCCTCAAAGTTGTACTAATCAAACACTCAAATTGACGTCAAAGCTAAAATGATTTAATACTTATTGAAAGAAACTGTCGTCCAGAAGAAAATGTGCCCCACTCACTGCAGGTTCTCATTAGCTAAACTTTACTTAGTGAATTCAAGACTTTCTTGGACGTGTCTACCAACATGGAGCCTACCACTTTGCAAATAGGCAAACTCAATCCTGAGCAACATCCATGGCATACTGAGGCAAGTCTGGTAAGAAGTGGGTACGGTACAACCTTGGTCCGCAAGAGGGCTGACAGAATATAGCGGGTAAGGTACTTGGTTTGCATGCAGGCCAGGAAAGATCCATGAGCACAGTGTCAGGAATAAGCAAGTTCTAAGTACCATACGGTATGATCCCAAGACAAAAATAATTTAAAGAGGAATTCTGTAAGGGGAAAAGTGAACAAAGAGTGAAAAGAACTGGAATTGCTTAAGGGAGTTGCTGATCTTAGAATACGGCAAGGTAGGATCCTTCGCCTTTCTTTTTTCTTTTTTGGCATTCCAAGCAGTGCTCAGAAGGACTGTGGGTGCCTCCCAGTGATTCTCAAGTGTGGTTCAATCTGCAGGCCCCAAACTGCAGTGTCGCTTTGACCCTGCAGTGCTGAAGATAGATAAATTACCCAGGCCACCAGTTTAGTGGTTCTGAGACCTCTAAGGCCAGAGCCACACCTCATGGTGTTGTGGCATCTAAGGCTGTGCTCAGAGCAATACTCAGATGAGCATGGAGTGCTAGGGACCAGGCCAGGGTTTGCTGCAAAAAAGGCAAAGAAAACCAGCTCCTCAATACTATTCTCTCTCCAGCCTCCTCTTAGGATATCTTAAAAGTTTTCCATGATATTCTAGTACTAGCATTTTTTTTTTCTTTTTTGGAGGCCACATCCAGTAATGCTCAGGAAACAATATGGGGGTGATGAGATTGAAGCAGCATGCATACTAGGGCTTAGGCCCTAGTCCTAGAGTCTTTTTTTTTTTTTTATATTAAGGAAAAGGACTTAATCTATGATCTCAAATAAGTGTTAAGAATCTGAGATTTCTATCCTAGAAGGTTTTTAAGCTATCAAGTTTTAAGCTCTAAAAAGTCTAGCTGGAAACCATTCTATTTCAGTCTGTATTCCTCAAACTTACTTGTCCACAAAACTAATTTTCTTTTTTCTTTTCATTTAGTGATTTTTTTTAATGTAGGAGTACTACTGCAATTTATTCAGCCATCCATTAAGCTGACAAAAGCTGGCATGAACTCCAGATTTCTCTTGCATACACTGTCCCCCCTGCCTGTCCATAAGCAGAGTCAAGCAAGGTCTACGGGTATGCCTTCATTTAGTGATTTTTTTTGTTGTTTTTTTTGGGGGGGGGGTTTGGGGGGGTCACACCCGGCAGTTCTCAGGGGTTACTCATGGTTCCATGCTCAGAAATCGCTCCTGGCAGGCTTAGGGGATCATATGGGATGCCGGGATTTGATCCACTGACCTTCTGCATGAAAGGCAAACGCCTCACCTCCATGCTATCTCTCTGGCCCTCATTTAGTGATTTTTAAAATTTTATGACTTTATTTAAGCACTGTAATGATAAAGTTGTTCATAATTGAGTTTCAGTCATAAAACATATACCACCCTTAACCAGTGCCTGCTTCTGCCACCAATGCCCCCAGTTTCCCCCCAATCCATTCTTGCTTGTCTTTGGGGCAGGCACTTTCATTTTCTTTCTTTCATTTTTGACACTACAAAATTCATTTTCTACTTAGTACCGGAGTGGCCTGGGGCTCTGGTATTCTGTGTAACTCTTTAAGTAACCATACCTATGGGACTTCTGACTATCCGAAATATCATTAATTTGACAAACAAAATTTTAATTTATTTTAGCAACTGGAATTTTAAATTTCAAACCAATTTGGAGGATATTGAACACAATGTTTTGAAATCAAATGAATACAACAATAAATCCAGAGAATAATGAATGCTATCTCTTGCATAAGATGGGCACCTAATGCCCACCTTAGAATGAAAATGCTGAGTTAAAACGTGTGTCTCCAAGCTGGGACAAAATAGCAAACCTCTTTCCAGCTGCCACTAGGTGAAGGCAGCCTCTGACAGGCCCTCTCTGGTGTCAACCCAGATGTGAATGTCTCTATTCAGAGAGATCAGCCTGGGAGTGGGTTTATACGACATGTAGTCAACTATGACATTCTAAAATCAAGTTTTTAATAGGAGCATCAGGTTATAAGAAATACTAATAGCAACCCCAGTCATTCTACTGTCATTTACTTATGCTCCTCATAAGCTAGAGGCCAAAAAGACCTTCCAGAAGGCCATTTAAAGTCATTTGCTCTTTGTAAGAGCCCTCAGGTCCTGTCTCCATGCCAGGGTGTACTGATCCTAAAGAGCAGTAGAGGCACCTTGGGACACAAAATTACATTGGGACGAACACTGCTTTCTCTTTTTGGAGGAATGCTGACCTCTTCACTGACATCCCTGCTACCACTGTATAGTTCGGGCATTAAGTTTTATGTGGCCTTAAAAGAAGACAGTGCCCTTCATACCATAGGAACTGACTTTCATTGAAAGGTACGATCATTTTATTTTTTTCTTTTCCAGACAGATTAGTCAAAGGACTTATGATCAAGGTCTAAAGTGAATAATGTGTGAACTACCGGTTCAGAACCAGGAGTCCCTCAACACAGCTCAGCTCTCAAGTAAGACCATCTGTTGAAAGAGGATCATTCCATTCACTCCACAACACGAAGGCTCCAATTTAGAGTCACAGACCTTTAGGGAGCAAGTTGGAAGGGGTATGGAGAACACCACAGCTACTGGCTGAAAAGGGAGGAGGCGGAGAGGGGGTGAAGAAAAAGGCCAAGACAATACTGAACTCTTGGGAAGCAGAGGGGTTTACTTTGGGAGCTGTGAGGTCTCAGATTGTGGTATCAGGGCCTCTTCAGTGAATTTACAGCACTCCTTCAATAAAGGAAGAGCCACTAGTTAAAAGCAAAGAATATACGTTGGGCTATGGGCCCCTGACACTTTAGAGGAACAATTTATTCCAAAGTAAAATAGAGATCTTACATCCAGATACCAGAGCCTGTCCCTTCTACCCTTGTCTTTCAGGATATTTTGGTCACACCCAACTTATTTACTGAAAACTCTGGTTGGCAGTACGCAAGGCTAGCACCTATCCTGCTCTACTATCTCTTAAGCCGAGTTTGCAATTTTTTTTTACTATGGAAATAACTTAATAAAAACAACCTCCCTCAATTTGTTCCCAGAAATAGGTGACTAAATGACCCAATCTTTCTCATAGGACATAAAAAAAAAATCCCCAAAGTAATTTTTTATTACAAACTAATCACTAAGTACTTCAAAAAAAAAAAAAAAGAGTATAAAATACTTTTGTACCTTTCAGAATCACACATCCAAAAGATCTGTTTGAAAAAAAAATTGATAGCACTTTTTCTTCTGAACTTAAATAAAGAACATGGCCTTCTCAGAACTATGCTCAAATGAAAATTTAATATGCCCATAATAGCCAATAGCATTCCTCTTCCTCAAAGATAAATCATTTATTCTTCTAAAAGCCAAATACTCACCATTCTTAAGGCAAGTCTGTACCAGCCGGCTACAACTCTGGCTATGCTGGCGTAGGTGCAGGTGACCTTATTTGAGATTCCATTACAGTCTTTTCACCAGCTTAAGATCCATTAAATGACCAAAAACAGACATCAGAGCTCCATCAGCCAGGGAGAACCGAGAAGCCCAGGCAGCACAAGGCTCTTGACAATCCCTTTTCTCGCCTCCTAGCTGGAGCTAGCTCACTATAGGAGACCCTTCTCATTCCTTCATTGGGGACAGAGGTCCCCAAGGCTCGGGTTTCTGTGGCTCTGAATCCCAGTTCTCTCCTATACTGTGAAAGGAAGGGTGTGCAGAGCTTGCTGAAATTTAGAAACTTTTAAAAAAGGAACACAGAAGAGTTCTTGAATAGGACACATGTGGGGTACAAACCCATCCTTATCAGGAGATCCAGAGTTCATCCTATTTATTGAGGAGAGTTTCAGGGCAAACTCACATCTAGTAGTAACCCTCTGATAAACACTACAAACTTAGGAAAAAAATGAAGGTTCAAGCCACCTGAGAAATATCATTCTGTGACTCTAAACCAGTGGTCCTCAAACTACGGCCTGCGGGCCACACATTGTATTTGTTCCCGTTTTGTTTCTTCACATCAAAATAAGATGTATGTAGTGTGCATAGGAATTTGTTCATAATTTTTGTTTTTACTATAGACTGGCCCTCCAATGTCTGAGGGACAGTGAACTGGGCCCCTATTTAAAAAGTTTGTGGACCCCTGCTCTAAACAAACTATCTGATCTTTTTGGGCGCTTTGCTTCCTCATCTGTCAGTCTGTTCACCTAATTCTATGCTATTATTTATTTCATCCTTCTTCAATTTGATAAAGTATTTTCATGTACTTTACTGTACTTGATCCTTGCAATAACCCTGTGAAGCGGCAAGGACTATTTCCTCATTTTACAAAACTAAAAATGGATGCTTAGAGACTAAGTGACAGAACAGCCAGAAAGTAGTGTAATGCTTAACCCTCAATTTGTGGTCCTTATCAGGATTTAGTCTTTTCAACCCCGCCATGTTACTTATTTCTGGTTCCTATCGTATTAAAATGCCACTGTCCTAAAAATGTTGGCACTGTTCACAGTCCATGCCATTCTGGGTTTGAAACCTCTCATTTATAAGTTAGGGAACAAGAAGCACCCAAGAACCCTATTTGAAAAAAAAAAAACACAAACTTTGGTCTTCTACTTAATTCCTTTAGGTAGTTTGTTAAATACTGGAAACAGTTACTAAGAAGAATATAACAGATCTGGTGGAAAAACTCCTTTATCCAAGAGTCCAGAGCACATATCCCATAGGAAAATTCAAAGTACCTGTAAATCTCTACTGGGATAACAGATAAAAACAACATGACATCAAAGATCAACAATGTGTCAGGTTTGAAAAAATCTGAGAAAAAGTCTGTTAGCTGGGATCTTTCTCTGTTCTAAATCTGGCCCCACTGCTTCCTTCTCTCTAATCCTCTCCAGCTATCAATGAGGGGGGTGGAGACTCTGTGTCATAGGTCAGTGGGGATGACTAGATACTAAGGAACGAAACCACTTAATGAGGATCAATGTACTCTTTCTATTGGCAATGAAATTCCCGAGCTGTCAGCATATTAGGCAGAAGGGCACCTGCTAGCCTATTTGTTCTGCAGGTGAGAAACACTGAGATGAACTGGTTGGGAAACATGTTATGCACCCAAATCTATAGTTCTCAATTTCCTAATGTGGCAAAAAGCTCGAAGGAAATAAAAGGTCTCCCCCAGTCACCCATACCATCTTACTGCTGTTATGTCACAGGAATGGGCACTGACCTGCTTTGCCCACTTCCCTTTTCCTCAGCGATCCTTCAGCCTGGCACCCAGCTCTGAGATGAGGCCTGCTTAGCACCAGTGAAGTTCCCCACATTCAAACCAACAACATTCTGTGTGGAGATGAGGGAGTCAAAGTTAAAATCCAACCCATCAGCATCCATGAGTTCACTGCGGATAATGGACTCCATGTCACATTCCAAGCTGCCATTGAACATGTCCAGGTCCAAGTCGCTGGGGAACTTCTCATGGCCCATCACAGGAAGATTTGCACTACTGGAGTACAAGGAAGAGCCTGAGAGAGAGTCTGAGAGGGTTTGCATAGACTGGCTGACAGGATTTTGCTGCTGGTGTTTGGCTGACCCAAGGCTGCTGGAGTCGTTCAAGCCCAGGTTGCTGACAGAATTCGACAAGGCACGGCCGCCACCAAGTGCGCCCTGAGCCGGGTGCTGGTGGTGCAGCAAGTTCTGATTGACCAAACTCCCTTGATTAGGCTGGGCAGCAAAGGACATCATAGGATCACTGCGGAGTATGACATTCCGCCGAGAGTTCTGGGCGGACACAGCAGTGCTGGCCTGAGACATCAGGGGGTCCGACTGGGTCATCATGACATCACTGTGGCTGAGTGAGTCTGATGTGAGCAAGTCCTGGAGTGTCTGGTTGCCGTAATGTGACATGGAAGAAAAGGTCGCTGGCTTGTTCTCTTGGATGGTCTGCATAGGAGACTGGCGCAGGGAATTCAGAGCCGAGGGTCCAAACACGGTGCTGTTAAAGGAGCTGGTTGGGGAGCCCAGGCCAGAGCCCTTGGTGGTATAGGGGAAGCTGGAGCTCCTCTGCATGAGTCCGCCCGTGGGTGATTGCTGGGACGATGGGAGCGTGATGTTATCCAGCAAGTCATCCATGAGGTTGTCTGCCAGCCCATCATTCAGATTCATGGTGCCCGCCATGTCAGTGAGCCGTGGCAGCTCCACGGTGCATGGTTTGCTCACAGTAGGCGAGAGGCTGGCTGAGTTGCTATAGAGCATGGGGGACAGTGGCGCATCGTCGTCCTGGACATCATCCAACTCTGTGCTTGCCAAGATGGGTGACAGGCGGCCACTAACTGTGCTGGCATTGGAATTGGTACGAGAGCGGAAGTCAGTCCAGGCATCCAGCTCATCACTGCTGCGTGATGTTGGGCTCCCAGGCCATTTGGCAAGCTGGGAGGGGCTGTCATCTGCTGATTCAGTAGCTGTCTGCAGGGCTGCCTTCTTCTTGGCTGCCCGGCCACGGCTCTTGGTGTACTTGTTGCTGTTGTCCATGGAGACAGCCCGCCGTCGGGGGGCCTTCCCGCTCTTCCCTCCATCAGGATTGATGATCCACCAGGAGCTCTTGCCAGTCCCCTCATTTTGTACGCGCATGAAACGGCTGTGCAGAGACAGGTTGTGCCGAATAGAGTTCTGTAGAGAGAGAAGGGGAAGTGCAGACATGAGGCATAGAGGTTCAAACATGAGCACCAAGATGAGCTAATTAGAGAAGTCATGTTTTCTGGAAGATCAACCCTAAGGCTTTACCCAAAACACTGACAAGTACTTGGCCCTCTAGACTGAGAATTCAATGAGAATATGTTAATAGCAGGCTTCACAGCTGTACTAAGGAAAACAGCAGGAGAATGTGGGATTAACTGGTTAAGCTCAAAGATTGTTTTACCCAAATTCCTGAGTCTTGTTGCCTTTCTAGTAATTGCATTTCGCACTCTGAGGTTCACAGTTGTAACTCACTATTACAGTATTCTTTTCTTGCTCTTTGCAAGTCTTTTTGACTCTCTTAAGGATGTTTAATTACTCAAGAGGCTATTTTTTTTTAAGATTCCGTCTTCTGCTAGTATCAGAGTGCCTACCTTTTCTTAATCATGTCTATGAACTTAAGATGGGTATGAATTCTTACCTAACCCTTTCATGATTCCACTTCCTCTTGCCCCAATTTCATATCTCGCTAGCAATTATTAGGAAAAAAGAAAGTGATAGAGAAGATTTAGTTAAGCTACTACAAGAAGGTAGGACTATCTTTCAGAAAATTCTAAATATGTAGAGTTATTCTCTTCCTTCTAATACAGAATTACTCTGCATAGTAACATCCAAAGAGTAGACTATGAAAAGGGAGAACCCTGATCACTGAAACACCTGACAAACATAAAATTATCCAGATGATCAGGGGAATATCAGCAGGATTAAATCATGCTGATAATATGATCCTTGAACATGAGGTGATGTAAATGGTACCTTCCTCTGCAGTCTTCCTCTAAAAACCCACTACCACGCATAAAACAACTCAAAATTCCCAGTATGAGTTGAGTACAATTACAAAATTCTTGCCCAGGGAGCCTCAAAAATATCCATGAGGGGTTTTTGGAAGAATGGTAAGTGTATCTTTGGGGAGATGTTAGAACCAATTGCAATTAAGCAGAAACAAGAAAAACTGAATAAAGGATGGACTTTAGTTAATGCTAATGTATGGATACTAATTTACTTGTGACAAACAGGCCATCCAAATAGCCAAGATGTTAACAGGAAAAATGATGCTGAGTATATGAGAAGTTTCTCTACTAGTTTTACAAGTTTTCTATACATCTAAAACCATCCAACACTAAGAGATTAATTTAAGAAAAATGGGAAATAATAGCCCCTAAATCCTGATAACTGCCCCATGTCCTCCTGACATGGTAGGTAAGCCCAACTGACAGGATAACCAAGTTCCAGTCTCATCTCTGCCACTAACAGAACTTGAGAAAAATCTTTTAATGTGCCTGCAACAATTTCAACTCTCCATCCTCATTATGGTCATAACAACATCCCAATCCTACCTCCCTGACAGGAATGATGGAAGGATGATTTATGATGATATGGTTCCTGAGCCAGTGCTGCTACAAAGTCTGGATATTCTTACAGAGCCCAGAGTCCTGGAGCAGAGAGCTGACAGTCCAGTGGGGGATCATTCTATCTGTCAAGTATCACATGTGCAGTAAAAGAGGAGTACTGCCTCCTTATCTTTAACATCTGACCCACAGATCAAATGACTTGTTTTTCTTTTGCAAGTTAAAGACAAAAATATTGTATATGTAGTTGTGTATGAAAAAGAACCCCGAAAGTTACAATACTTTAACAAATGTTGGGGATCACTAATTGCATTCATGTAGAAAACAATTATACATATGTACCAGAAAAGTGGTTCTAAACATAAAAAGTCAGCAGGATTTCCCCATAATGAAATAACCGTAATACTCAAGGTGTTTCCATGGTGTGCTCCCAATCAAGAAGGGCATTTAGCTGGGCAATGAGCATTCAGACTAGCATTAGGGGGCTGATAGATGTGAAGGGCTTAAGGTTCTTGCCTGGCATGAAATGGACCCAGTTCAATCCCTAGCAATATATATGGTATTCCAAGCATTGCCAGGAATACAGATCCAGGAGTAATACTTGAACACAGTACCAGGAGTAATTCTGAGCACTACTTAAGGCCCCAAAGCAACAATAAAAAAAATCCTACAGTAAAGACATAGAAGAGGATAGAAAACAGGCAACATGCTGGGTATCTAATGAGAAAATGCTGCTCAAGAAACAATATATCTTGCTTACTATTACTCTTTTAAAAGTATAATAGTATCTTTACTAATGGTTCAGTAATCACATTTCTTGGGGCTGATAGGGTGTTTGCCTTGCATAGGGCTGACCTGGACTAATCCAGCATCCCATATGGTCCCCAAGCTTGCCAGGAATGATTTCTAAGTGTAGAGTCAGAAGTAACCCCAGAACACCACACAATGTGACCCACTACTTTCCCAGAAAAAAAACAAACAAACAAATAAAAAATTACATTTTTTTACAAAATAAAATACTGGGCCAGAGAGATAAGAGGTTATGGTGCTTATTCTGCATGTGAATGACTCCACTTTGATCCCAGGCACCATACATCTCCTTCCCACCCAGTACCACCAGGAGTACTGGTGGGTAATGTTGGGTCAGCCTCCAAACCCTTCCCTCCCAAAGTAAACATTTCTATAAAGTAGTCACAAATTGTGATCTTACAACATTCTGCAAGGTTCAGAAAATAAGCATATGTAAGGTGCTTCTACTATGTATCTGAATAGTCTAATAAGTGTATGTATAAAATAAAAACAAACTAAGGTTCTTGGAGAGAAAGAGAAGCTATGTGAAAGGAAAGTGGACACTGACCTAAGGACACTTTCAAGGACAGTTTCCTTTGCTCTAGGTTTTGGAGAGTTTCTATGAGTATCCACAATTAACAATACTGATCACAATTACTTACTGATTTTATAAAGCACTTAATGAATTGTTAGTTTCACCAATTCCAAACTAAGAAAAAGCCCAAAACGTTTTACAGACTTACGAAATACCTCTATGTATTTTCCAATGATCAACTGTTACTGTAATTCAAACCCCAATGTATGTGTGTAATTTTGTAAAATTACAAGCTCCAGTGGTTAAAACTGGGAGACCAAAATTAAGCCTCTGTAAGGGCACGTGGTAACAGAGCGGAAATAGCCACATCGAGAACCAGAGCCAGGGGGAGCAGGCACGTGGTCTGACTGGTTGGGGAGGAAATAAAGGACTGCTGAAACAGTGCATGCGGTTTCCAGGCCACAAGTGTTAGATTTTGTGTCTTTAATTCTCATAATCAGCCGGTAAATTGGCTATTAGTGCCTGCCTCATATTCTGAAGAACCGAGAGATACATGTAGAATTTATGCTTTCATTTACTTAGGTATAAACGTCAAGTAACGTTTAAGAAATAAAACAAAAGCACAATCTCATAGTTGTATTTTGCTCATGAAATAAGGGCAATAATTTGAGGGAGTCTTTCAAAAAATTAAAGCAAAACTTAAAGGAGGTTGCTCTTTCAAAAGAGCAGAGCTTTTTTCAAGGTAAGTGTGTATTGTTTCAAGCAGGGTGCTGGCACTGAGAGAGGACAGAGGATGTCCACCAATGCCAACTGCTCTCAGTTCTGAAACAAAACCCAAATAACTCACTGGGAGACGAGAACAAGTTCTGGAGTCTAGTCTTTATCATCACTCATTTTAGAGACTATTTGTGGTGAAATGCCAAAGACATATATATATATATGCACATACATATATATGTATATATATGAATATACACCCTACAATTTAGTTCCATTACTAATTTCTCTAGTTTTATTATAACACAAACATTTTTGCTATTTTGTTTTTTGGGTCACAACCGGAGACACTCAGGGGTTACTCCTAGCTGTGTGCTCAGAAATTGCTCCTGGCTTTGGGGACCATATGGAATGCCGGAGGATCGAACCTCGGTCCCTCCTAGGTCAGCTACATTCAAGCCAAATGTCCTGCTGCTGTGCCACTGCTCAGGCCCCGCACAAACATTTTTTTAATCGTCTTAATCACCAATAATCTCAACAAATTTCAAGCTATACAGGTTGACCTTCCATTGATAATATCCATAAGATTAAGACCTAAGGTCATTTTTGACCAAAGGTGGTTTTTTGTTAAATTTTCTATTTATCCCCCAACTTTTGCTGCATCTATACAAAAAATGCCACCCTTTTATATCTTTTGGATAGGGGTTCTCGCCTTTTTCATAGAACCTTGGGACATGAATTATTTTGCTTCACCTCATATTTCTGAATTTTTCTATAGAATTATGAAGGGAGGGGTAAAGAAAAAAAAAAAGAGAGGATAGGGCCAGAGGTCAAGTGGTCTCAGGTGCATTGATGGGGATAATAAAGGACAAAACTAAATATCCAACAAGCTAAGAATCAAGAGACCCAAAGTATAACAATCTAAACTTAAAATGGGCCTGTTATACTGGCAGGACAGGGGGCAAAGGGTGGTAGTATAGAAAGCAGTCTGGGAACATTGGTAGAAGGAAATTGACACTAGTGGTGGAATTGGCCTTGATTCATTGTGTGCCTGAAATCCAACTATAAAGGATTTTATAAATTACGATGGTTTCAATAAAATAAAAAATAAAGAGGGGCCCCCAAAATAAAAAATACCTAAGTCCTATTTCTTTCTTTCTTTCTTTCTTTTTTTTTTTTTTTTTTTTTTTTTTGGTTTTTGGGCCACACCCAGTGACGCTCAGGGGTTACTCCTAGCTATGCGCTCAGAAGTCGCTCCTGGCTTGGGGGACCATATAGGAAACCGGGGGATTGAACCGCGGTCCGTCCTAGGCTAGCGCAGGCAAGGCAGGCACCTTACCTCCAGCGCCACTGCCCGGCCCCAGCCCTGACTATTTCTAGCTCAAATGCTCTCACCACTTTAGAATGCTAAAAGCAGTAATATATACTGCTGTGTTCCTCATAAATCCTGATTCTAATCATTAGTTCCTCTGCCTAGTTGTTGGCAAAGCAGTGTTCCTTTGTGTGTGTTTCTGCAATGTGTGCACACGAATGACAAATATAAAGAGAAAAGCAATGTCTCCCTTTACCTTTGCAGATAACAGAGTGATGAGATTTCTGAAAGATTTCATCAAAGTGCATCACACCCCACACCTCAATCCCAGAAATGAAGAAAGATGGTTTATAGTAATAGACAAAGCTAATTGCAAAATTTATTTCTAATTTAAAGTTTAAGTTCTTTATCCAAAGACTTGTTTCCATTAAGTTCTGTTAATTCATTTAATGTAGTCTATTTAAAAATATATAACCACTATTAAAATATTCTATGGTTTTCCTATCAAATCCTCTAATCTTACTAATTTAAAATTTTTTTTTTTTTTTGGTTTTTGGGCCACACCCAGTGACGCTCGGGGGTTACTCCTGGCTATGCGCTCAAAAGTCGCTCCTGGCAGGCACGGGGGACCATATGGGAACTGGGGGATGGAACCGTGGTCCGTCCTAGGCTAGTGCAGGCAAGGCAGCAGGCACCTTACCTCCTGCGCCACCTCCCGACTCCCCTAATTTAAATTTCTACAGTTTCACATTAGTTTGGTCATTGGGAACTGAAGGTAAAGGAGGACTAATGCTAGAACTAAAGCTACTTTTCTTTTATTGTTTTGTTTTGTTTTTGTTTTTGAGCCACACCTGGTGATGCTCGGGGTTACTCCTGGTTATGGGCTCAGAATTTGCTCCTGGCTCAGGGGAGCATATGGGACTCTGGAGATCAAATCTAGGTCCGTCCTGGATGGGCTGCGTGCAAGGCAAATGCCCTACCATCCCAGCGCCCAAGAACTAGAGCTACTTTTCTAATCACAACTAAATACACTTTCTTTTTTTCTTTCTTATTTATTTTTTTTTACAGAAGCCGTTTCCATTTTAATGGAGAATTATTATTAGCACTTAGGTATACCAGTGGTATAGTTTTAATTTTGATGACAAAATTGGTTATAGGAAAAATTGAGACTCTCAAGTGTAATTGTGATTACTGCATATTTGTGTCACATTCAATGTCTCTAAAAAAGGAAAGCACTTTTTGTTTCTAACTGGGAAGAAATTGTTAATGATTGTCCTTTGGATTTGCTCATACCCCCTGAAAAACAATCCAGAACCAAACCAAAACAAAACAAAAATAAAAAAGGATGATGAAAAATTAAAAGAGAAATAAAAATCTAAATAGTATGAAATTAGATTTTATTCTTTTTTTTTTTTGCTGGTTTTTGGGTCACACCCGGTGGTGCTCAGGAATTACTCCTGGCTGTCTGCTCAGAAATAGCTCCGGGCAGGCATGGGGGACCATATGGGACACCGGGATTCGAACCAAGCACCTTTGGTCCTGGATTGGCTACTTGCAAGGCAAACACTGCTGTGCTATCTCTCCAGGCCCTAGATTTTATTCTTAACTGGAAAAGACAGGTTTAACATTTTTCCAAAATCAAAACTGAAGGTGAGAGAACACAAGATAAAAAAGAAGAGAACAGCACCATTCTCTAACTTTACTCTATTGTTGGTTGTACCAACCAGGGTTATGGCTGGCGGGGAAAGAATCCTAAACCCCAAACCAACATGAAGGACTTAAAAAGTTGGGGAAGTTGAACATTTAACCATGTGATCCTGTCAAACCCTTGCTAAGGAGATTTACAACTATATGCTTTTTACAACATGTTGTGAGACAAATCAGTCTTTACTGCTAGAATTACTGGACATGATAATATAGTAAATATTACCAACCAACACTCCAATTATTAGAGTTCAGGCCTCCTTCTACTAACTCCACATATACTTGGCCAAGAATATGATGCCAATCCAAAATCAAGTGAATAATTTAGTAAAATTCATTACAAAGAAATGAAAAGACTAATGAATTGAAGAAAACCAAACACCTTAAGAAAAATACTTTGGGACCGGAGAGATAGCATGGAGGTAAGGCATTTGCCTTTCATGCAGAAGGTCGATGGTTCGAATCCTGGCATCCCATATGGTCCCCTGAGCCTGCCAGGAGCGATGTCTGAGTATAGAGTCAGGAGTAACCCCTGAGTACCGCCAGGTGTGACCCAAAAGACCACAAGAGCCTTTTAAAGCAACTAGATCACAATGTGCCTAAAGATCAGAGATAATAATATTCTTCAATCTTCTCTTACAAACTGAAGCAAGCACTGGAACAGGCAGCCTCTGCTTTGCCTGAGCGCTGCTGCAGTTCGTGGCCTGATCCTTCAAAGAGGCGAGTGCAAGGGGGGTGCAAGAGGCAGCAGGAGACTATCACGTGTCACCACTGAGCTGATTGTGGTGGGGCAGTCCACAGCCCAGACACTCTTGGCTTGGTGTTTCTCAAAGAAATTAGAACAATGACAACTCTATTGATCAGAATCTTTTTTTCCTGCAATTCTGAAGACTATTTTCAGTGCCATATACATTTATGGGTAATGCTAACGTGTACACAGCCACTGTATATAAATCAATAGGTGTGAAGACAGACCCAAAACATAAAATTTGGAGAGAAGTTGCCTTTTGACATGCAAAAGGAGTC
This sequence comes from Crocidura indochinensis, assembly GCA_004027635.1. Classification (NCBI taxonomy): domain Eukaryota; kingdom Metazoa; phylum Chordata; class Mammalia; order Eulipotyphla; family Soricidae; genus Crocidura; species Crocidura indochinensis. The sequence goes on from PVKC010019070.1 coordinate 16,146, forward strand.
CAGTAATTCTTTATGAACTGGAGAACACACATGCCGTGTAAGGTGGGTGCCAATGCAGGGAAGGAGCATGGAGCTGAAGGGAAGTCTGCATGCTATGATGCTGACTAGGTTACAACCAGAATCCTAGGCCACAATCCTGGGCCAGATCTGCCCTGTGTACTGACTTGAACCACCACACCACCCCCTTTGCAAAACTGGGAATGAAAATAACCTCCCTGCCTGACCCTCAGTGGTGGGGAACAGGAAATGAAGCACGCCAAGTACTCATCAGCTGCCAGGCACAAAAGAGTCTCTCAACTGTCAGATCTCACACACTGAAGCAGTGACTGCACAAATGTTCACTTACTATTTTCCAAGCATCATAAGTTAAGGCAGAAGGTGAGAGGGCAGGTTCTTCCAAGGAAAGGATTTCACTCTTAAAAGCATTTCAAAGGTGCAGTGCCAGTCAAAAGTAACTGATCATTTCTTGGAACTGCTGCTACTCAATGTCCACTCCAGTCCCCTCCAAACCATGTTTACCTTGTGGAGACTGTCCACTAACCCAGACACCAGCTGCATGTGCTTCCCCTGGAACACAGAGAGGGTTTTGTCTGGGAGCAACATGTGGTATCAATTTATCTTTCTCAGCAACAGCAACAAGGAATCTACTGACTTTAAAAATAAAATGGGAGTTGTGTAATTTAACTCTTAAAGGTCTCTGTCTTGTAAAAATATAGAGACATTCCTTTTTTCTTCTTTATTTTTTTTTATCTCTCCTTCTCTGAAAAGCAAGTAGAATGAGCTATAGTTGTCAACTCCCAAGCCTAAACTTTCTTCTCTGCACAAGACAGATTTCTCCCTCTTAGTTCTTAGACAAGAGCTGACTGGGACACTATATCCAGGATCAATCAAGCACACAGGACCAGCAATTCAAGGTCTCCAGACACAGGGTCATGGGAACTATTCATTTAGAATGAGACTGTCAATTGCCTGGATACTAACCTAATGCCTCTGGTCAAACCAGAGGCTAAGCCAAAGTCTCAAGGTGACCCAAGATACTCTAAGTGCCAGCAAAGCAAAGACAGTTTTAGGTACGGATCTGGAAACTGCCAGATTTATTTATGACAGGTTCTTATCAGAGGAGTTCTTTAGATGAAAACCTGACTTTTCTTTTCTCATTTATTTTCCTCGGGGGTGGGCCTACCTGAATTGCTGGGGAACTTTATAGTGCTGGAGACTAAGCCAAAGTCAGTTGCATGCAAAGCATGTACCTTAACCCCTGTGCTTTCCCCTCACATCCCAATTCTTAAAGATTCTGATTTGACTGGTATAGGGAAGGCCTCATAGAGGCATTTTTGAAGCTCCACAAAGTACTCACCTGCAATTAAAGCTAAGACCCCACACCCACCCACATAAGTTGATCCCAGGCTAGAGGTGTCTGACTTGCTAGGCCAGGTGGCACAGCCCAGTGGCCATACTTGAAGTTCAAGTATCCAATACTTATAAGATAAGGATGAGGATTAGGGTCAGAGGTTAGTTATAATTAAAGATCCAAGTAAATAGAAAGTGCAGCAGCAAAAAAATTTAATCACTAAAGCTCATCTTTTTTAGTGGATGGGGTGGTGGTGGTGGTGGTGGTAAAGGCCCTTGACCTTGAACTGCACATAAACATTCGATCCTGCTCTTTAACACTCTTGCCCCCGAAATAAAAGCCTGAGCTTTCACAAAAACTAGTTACTGACCTCAGCTGAAGAAGGGATATGTGGTGGGAGAGTTATCAACCCTTTTTATTCATAGATTCCTGCCTGAGTTAGTGTGCAACCTCATACAATCCCTCTTGTAGAGACTGTCCTTCAAAAGCCAAAAACCCAGACTGGGTATAAATAACCACTGAAAAGGGCAGACTTCAATCCTGAGGTACTTATTAGCTTCCACTGTTAAGAATACAGCAAAGTATTACTTCATGAACTTCCCTGATCTCCAAAGCACACCTTCAGATAGCCTCAAGAATGCCAATAACAATCACACACTGTTTCTTATCTCTTGACTGTGCAAAATACACATCATTATCCAGTGCAAAGATCCTTGGCTGGGCTGGCAACCGGCCCAATAGTGCCATCACCGCAGGGGGCATGAGCAGGCTGGTGCCTCTTCTAAAACTGTCAGGATCTAGGCTTTGGCTGGCTACTTTCTTCCACTTGATTTGATCTGCTTTGAGACTAACATGTCATTCAAAAGCAAGTACAGAAAGTATGATAGCATGAAACAGCCCTGAAATCAGAACCATTTATTTCTGACTACAGGGAACACCAACTGTAATAGCCAAACAATCCTTTCAGACTGAGAAGGAAACTTCAATAACCGCTCACAGAGAGGATTGCGCAAGCAACTGTGATGTACAAGATAAGTTCCAGGCTTGTCCCACTTTTTAGCCCTGTCTGAGGCATTCAAAGCTTCAAAGCTTAAACTATTAAGGGAATTATTTTTAAAAGACAATGTTCTAAAATAAATATTGTTGGGAGCTTGGCTGATGGGACTGAATTTCCAGTCAGAAACAAGATTTCCTGTTCAATGTGCTGACAATCATCTACCCACAGAGATGTCCTCTGAAAAACAAATGCTTTAAGTTTTCCCAGGCTTTATTAAGGGATAACAAAATGACAACAAATAATAATAACCCGGTGGTCATCTTAGTCAACATATTTCCTATTCAAGCAACATGAGACACACGAGGTGTTCTTAGGAGATGAGAGGTAGAAGTTTGTGATACCTGTAATGAAGAAAGTACTCTTCATACAAGAAAAAGAGGCTACTACTTTTACAGTTTTCTTGAGATTTCAAGTGTGGGTTTATTTTCCTATTAATTTATTTTTTTTTCCATGTAGCAATTTTCTTTTCAAGTTCTTCCACAGCTGTTTCTGCTCTTGGAGGGCAAGAGGGAACATTCCATTCCTCACAGCCAAACCTGCACTTCCGGCACACAGAGAACTCTGGCGGCCTTGCAGCACTACCAACACCCACTGCCTGCAGCACCCCACCCTATACCCTTAGCATCCCCCCTCCCACTCACACACCCTAAAGGAGGAAGGAAGCAGCAAGAGGCACACAGTAGTCTCAGAGTTTAGAGGAAAGTCAGTCCCAGAAGTCAAAGGCTGCAGCATTTGGTTCAGGCTCTCTCTCCAAGCC
>PVKC010019071.1:0-19278 GCA_004027635.1 Crocidura indochinensis
AAGGAAGGAAGGAAGGAAGGAAGGAAGGAAAAAAGAAAGAAAGAAAGAAAGAGAAAGAAAGGAAGGAAGGAAGAAAGGAAGAAAGAAAGGAAGGAAGGAAGGAAGAAAGGAAGAAAGAAAGGAAGAAAGAAAAAGAAAAACAAAACAAAAAAACAACCTTAAAATGTTTTTTTTTTCATTCTAATTATTCTGATGGGTACAAGGTGCTTAGACTTATAAAATGTATTAACTTTTTGTAATAACATACGTGAGATTCCTTTTAATCATCAAAATATTCCTGTTTAGAATCACGGGATAACATTGTTTTATTTCTTAAACCTGAAGCTACACAAGCATCTGAAAATCAATTTAATAGTATTTGTTTTTCTCTGCTCCACAAACGCTGTCAGAAAACATAAAAGCCATATAAATGCAATGTTTGTCCAAAAGCTGGGGAGTAGATAAACAGAACTGGAGTTGGCCTTTCCAATGTTCTGTCTGAGAGAGTTAATTAAATGCTTGTTTGGTTTTCTTGATCTGATGGAGTGTGGTTTATACGTTGTTTCTTTCTTTAAAAAGAGTCTCATATAAATCTAAAAATGGAAAAAGGAGATGATAAAATATTTTATTTGTTATCTATACCTTTCAGAGTTTCTGTTTTACAATGTTTGAAGATGTATTTTGAAGGAAAAAATAAAGGAATTGCTACAAAAGTCAAGTTATTTTGTATAATATACTAAAATATAATAATTCCTGTGAATAAAAAATGTGTTTTACTTTTTTGCTTGTTTATATTTGGATACACAGAGTGGTGCTTAACTTTTATTCCTGGTTCTGTGCTCAGACATATCTCCTAGTTGGGCTCTTGGCACCAGAATCTAATCTTGGTTGGCTGCAAGGCAAGCACCCTGCCTAATGTTCTATCTTTTCAGTTGTCTTATAATTAATCTTAAGTGTCTAATTGTTTTATTCTCTTTCTAGTGTTATGTTTCCAGAATCACTTTACCACAGTTTGTATCACATTACTGTGAATAAACATTAATTAATACATCTTATTTTATTCACTCAACATTTTTTAATTTATCATAGGTTTACAATACTCATTGTATATAGCTTCATACCTTCATGATATAAGCATCACAGAACCCATTAAGACATTTTGTTTAAATTAAATTGAAAGAATCTTTTTCATTTAATCTATGAGGGACTCAATTTTATCCCAAATTAAAAAATCTGAAATTGAATAGAAGTTAAATTAAAGTTAAGTACCAACCAAGGTTAGATTCTGGTGCCAAGGTCCCAACTAGGAGAGATGTCTGAGCACAGAGCCAGGAATAAAAGTTAAGCTCCACTCTGTATCCAAATATAAACAAGCAAAAAAGTAAAACACATTTTTATTCACAGGAATTATATTTTTAGTATATTTTATAAAATAACGACTTTTGTAGTAATCCCTTTATTTTTTCCTTCAAAATACTTCTTCAATTTAATGCATATTAATAAATTATCTTTTAGAAATAGGCGTTTTCTAGACCTAATGGCTTTTTTTAGTGGGAAAAGATGTTCCAAATAGAAATGTAATAGCAATGATATGGAGGGTTACAGAGCACTATAATAGTAAAAACGTAAGCCTTTAAAAACAACTGAAATATAAGGAATAAAGTTATGATGATATTGGTTTCAGAAAAGGTAAAACGGGGATTATAGAGACAGCACAGTGGTAGGGCATTTGCTTTGCAAGCGGCGAACTCAGGATCAAAGGTGTTTCGATTTCCGGCATACAGTATGGTCCCCCATGTCTGCCAGGAACTGTTTCGAGTAGAGAGCCAGAAGTAAACCCTGGGCACCACTGGGTGTTCCCCCTCCCCCCCAAAAAAAGAAACAGTAAAAAAGTTGATGCTAATATACTTGATCTTAATCTATAAGCAAAACTAATTCCTTTCTTTGAGTGCACTATTATATATTATTGTTTCCTAACATTCTATATACTTTTTACAGTATGTAATATCTCTTCCATGGTTGATTTAATGTGAGTATATTTAAATGGCACAAGAGCAAATATGCATTGAAAGGTTTGAATTATCTCCAGTTATATAATTTGTCTTGTAAACATTAATTATTTAGCATTTTATCTGCTACTTATTAAAGGAAATGCCAGAAACTATAGACACATTAAAAAACTATTGAATTCTTTAAGAAAGTACTTGTAATAAAATTGTTTAAATGTTGACAGATGTAGGGAATTGACTAAATAAATCTATGATATATGTGAGGTTTATTGACATATTGTGTGTGCATATGGGAAAGAAATAATAATTCTAATTTCCATAGGTGTTTTAATTAAAATTTTGGAAAGTTATTGAATATGATAAAAAAAGAGATCTGAGTGATTATATAAAGCTGTATTTTTGATGTTGTGTATTTTTCGTGTATTTTGATAGATAGTTTGAAATGTAAGTTTGTATTTCAAAATATAGTTCTTGAAAATAAATACAAAATTTGCTCTTGCAGCCATTTAAATATACTCACATTGAATCAACCATGGAAGAGATATTACATATTGTAATAAAGTATATAGAATGTTAAGGAACAATAATAAATAAATAAATAATAGTGCACTTAAAGAATGGAATTAAAAAGTAGGCACAAGATAAAGAGATATACAGGATAGGGAAGGTCCATGGCTAAGATAGCAAAAGCTTCAAGAAAGAATCAGTCATGAGTAATGTCAAAGACTATGACTAACTGCTAGGCAGTAAGAAAAGGAGTCTACAAAACAGGAGGAAGGTCATAGACCAATTATAAGTTTTAGTTAAATAAAAGGCCATTATAGTAAGATGAACTGATAAGCAGTAAGATGGGCCAATTAGAAAGTAAAATCAAATATAGGCAGTATTTATATGTGGGAAAGGGTGAGGAGAGTGAGAAGGAAAGGAAGATAGATAAATAGGAAGCAGTTTATAGAAAAAGTAACAATTAACTAGGTAGTGACATAGCAAGATTAAAATCATTCCTTCTTTTTTGCACAAAATTCTATTTTAATGAAAAATAACTTTTTGTAAGCAATGACTCTTTTCCCAACATGATATTGTTGATCCTAGCAACAGCGGTAAGTAATATCACAATGATTCTGCAAAGTTCATTTTCGTAGTTATAGGGTTGGAGAAATGGATCTGAAGTTACATGTATACTGCATTCCATATGGAACTATATCATTTTAAATGAAAATCTGTCTAGTCAATATATAGAGTAATGTACAATGAAGAAATGAAATAAAGTTGCTGTCATTTGAGTTTCTAAATGCAATTATGTCTAAATTTGATCAACTTTTATTTTTATTTATTATTTATTTGTTTGTTTGTTTGTTTTTGCTTTTGGGCCATAGCCGGTGACGCTCAGAGGTTACTCCTTGCTCTCTGCTCAGAAATCGCTCCTGTCAGGCACGGAGACCATATGGGATGCCGAGATTGGAACCACGGTTGGTCCTGGGTTGGCTACTTGCAAGGCAAACGCACTACAAACGCTGTGTAATCTCTCAGGCCCTTGCTCCAAATTTTATTCTTACAAACTTTTTAAAATAATGCAATTTAATTAATCTAATTTGTTATATACAACAGTCATAATCTTAATACCATAGATTGACATGAAGCTAATAATATTAAAAAGGTAAGATGCATATAAAATAGGAAAATTGCAGTAACAAAGTGAAATTGTAGAAGAGTAAGAAAGTAATCAATCAAAAGTGAAAAAATGACCTTAAAATGAATTATTTTATTTACCTATTAATTTATTCATTCATTCATTTAGGGTTTTGGATCTCACCTAGCAGTGCTCTGGTGTTACTCCTGGCTCTGTGCTCAGGAGTCATTCCTGATGGTATTCAAGGGAACAAATGGTATGCTGAAGATAGAACCCAGGTTAGCCAAACGCAAGGTTAATGCCCTACCCACTATGATATCATGTAGCCCAAGAAGTAGTATATTTTATAGTATAAAGGAACAAATTTAAGAAACAAATATCTATATCTGCAAAAAAATGAATATATAGATATAGAATAGGATATTATAATATTTACCCTGAAAATGATAAAGTAGTCACTTAGCCAAATCACTCTAAAAGTTTAATTTTAGGTTCAGATAAATTCTTTTATTAGGTAATTTTCCAGTTTAGCAGTTCAAATGTATTCTAATTTATATATAAACAACCAATACAAATATTATATTTAAATTTTTATCCTAGTACTTTTGTTTTTTAAACTATATCTCCCCCACCCACAACAATAAAATTGTTTGTCTGCTTTTGGGCCAGACCCAGCAATTATTTTTAAATTTTTATTTTGATCATATAGGTTTACATTTCTTTCACAGTAGTATTTTAGGTACATATTAACATTGAACCAGGGGAATACCCATCACCAAATATGTCCTCCCCCATCCCTGTTCCCTTTCTGCCACCTATACCCCCCACCATCACCCCCCGGGCTGTTAGAGTAGGTGATCCCCTCTTCGTCTAGCTTACCATTAATGATCATATATGTATTTGGTTCTGGTGCCCTCCTTGGTTTCCCCCTCTAATTGAGAGGCGGAACTAGATAATTTGAGTTATGTGGTTTTGTTTGAAGGAAAGAAAAGCAATAGAATGGGTTAAAAAAGAAGAAAAAATAAAAAATAAATTAAAAAATCAAATAAGCTGAAAATTGCGGAGTCCTAGAGGCTTTCAACCTCAGTTTGAGAGAGGACATGAAAAGGATAATTGAAATACCACAACAATACAGAAAGAAATATCAAGTTAAGTATCCAGTGAGCACTACAGCAATAAAGACAAGCATCACACAATTGTCTCCATTCTGAAATCAAACCATGCTGGAGTGCAAAAAGCAAGGTAATGATAAAATTAAAATAAAATAAAATTGCAGTCATCAATTTCAATATCTACACCAAAATAAAGACATCAAAAAATCTATCAATCAATAAGTATATATGTGGAAAAATGATTATTTTGTGATTTTTTTTCTTTTTCCCCCCTACATAGGCACAGTAACTATTGGGGATATTATAGAGGGAATTCCCTTGGCCTAGGAGATACAGAGTTTCTTCACCCCTGAAGTATACTGTCATGGGATTACCTATAGAGTCCTTGCATGATCATTTACTCTCTCCTCGGTGCTCTTGTGGTGGTGTATGGAAGACTTCTACTTATCAGACCCAGCAATTCTTAGAGTTTACTCCTGACTATGCTCTCAGGTATCACTCCTAGCAGGCTCAGGTGTTTTTATAGGGCCATGGGATCAAACCCATGTCAGCTGCATGCAATGTAAGTATCTTACCTGCTCAACTAGATCTCTGGCCTAATTTTGAGCCAACATTTTACTTTTAGAAAATAACAAGGTTAGAAATAATTAAAAATGACTGATATCATCATTTTTTCAGCTCATTATTTCCCCCAAATTAAATGTTTGTGCATATATGTATATGTGTGCTTTAGGTGATTGAACCCAGGGCTAAACACATTCTAAAACTAAGCCAAATCTCTAACACCTGGTATATAAATTATTTTCAATGATATGTCTGATTAAAGTCATTACTAACAACAGAAATTATTTTAAGTCACATTAGGTGACATAAGAAAAAGGATGTAGGGACAAAGTAACTATGAAGCATAAAGTCGTAATTCTCAGAGTGAAAATAAGGGTCACAATGAAGTTAACCTATAGTTATATATCTGGGTAACATCTATATAAGTTTATTCATGAAATAGCAACTTTGGAATTTTTTAGACTATATTTAATCATGATTCAGACAAAATTGTCTGTCATAGAAGAAAATGTAGATTTTTTTAAATCTAATTCATTGTAACAGAAGGCTTGGGTGTCTGTGCCTTTGTTCCATTCTACTGAGGTATATATTTATTTAGAGACAATGATAATTGGAAATTTAGGTTACCATAATATTTGTAATATAAATATACAGTTGGCAGTGAAGTCACTCAGAATTCTGAAATGTAAATGTAACCTTTATCATTAAGAATATATTTTTCTAGCTGTTTGAAGATGGATTAAAAAAAGTCAACCTTGATGCTAATATGGTAATATCAAAAACAGCAAAAACAGGCATTTAGGGTAGCTGTCCTGGTGGCTTTTGAAGGACAAGCAGGCAGTTGTTCAGAAGAGGAATAAAAAATGGCCCTATTCCAGAGGTCAGTGAAAGTCCTGAATGACTGGTTCAAGAATCTTTGTGTAAACTTGAAATCTTTTGACAAATAGTGAAAGGAAAAAAAAATCTAATATCAGACAATAGTAGAATGCTTGCATCAATTTCTTATGTCCATGGCTGTATAGAGAATCCATAATACTATCACTTCTTCCATTAGCTGAGATGTCTGCTGTGAAGCAGAGTGACAGAGGTCTCTCTCTCTAAAAGACTGCAATATGGAAACTTACTTTGAGGCCCTAGTGAAAATTAATGTGTCTGCCACCACTCCAGGCCTAGTTTATGTCTCTAAGTAGAGTGACTGCCAAGGGTCAGGGACAAACAGATGGTAGGTGATGCTGCAGATAGAAAATATATTAAACCTGTTACTCATATTTCTTAATAAAAATAGAAAGGTAATCTGTATCTTCACAAAATATTTCTATTTTTATATAAAATCATTCTGCATATTATAGACTTTTCCTTCAGCTATTTTATAAGAAATATATAAAGATAAAAATGAAAAATTCCAGCATTATATTTAAAACAGAAGGAATATATTTTATATTATTTAATGCATAAACTATTTTGGTATAAATAGCCTTAACTGATTAGAGTCTATGTAAAAAGGGGATTAATTTTCATTAACAACATTTGAATACAAGTCTGGTTCCATGAAATATAAATTTTAAATTTTTCCTTACTTATATTTCACTCCTTTCTGATTTTGTTCCTACTACATATAACATCTATTTATGTACCCACCTTTTTATTATTATAATAATTCACCATAAAAACATATTTATCCTTTTATAGTCTATGATCCTAGAAAATAAGTCCTGAGCCAGATACTGCTATTCCTTCTGTCCTTGCAATTTTGTTTGTCATCAATTCCAGCAATCATTTTGACTGACTATCCTTCTTACACTGTCATTAGTTGGCTCCTACGAATCAATATTACAGAACACTTGAGATCAAAATTTGTCATTACAGATCCCAGTTTTACATCCCATATACCAGAATAAAATACTTGCTTAATAAGATACAAGGGATGCTAAGCAGATATATAAACAACTTCTGGGAACTTAAAATATTCTGCTTTTTCAACTGTTTGAATGAAGATTGTATTGACTAAACTTGATTCAATTGAGTGTCCTAAGATCAGTTTCCGACGTGACTTTGAATGGGCTTCTCTGTTGTGCCAAGTAAATCTGAAATACTTGGCTAGTTGTCAAGAACTCAACTGAATTCTGACACAACTCATCTTGATATGGTGTCAGATTCTAAAGGCAAAGGGCACAGTCCTTGATAATAACCTTTACTTCACACACAATCACAATGCAAGCCCTTGCTTTTGACCAGCTGGCTAAATATTAGAGATAGCCAGCATTTCAATCAGAGGATTTCAGATACCAATTAAAAACTTACATTATTTTCTGTGCTTCTATCCATTAGTTATATATAAATCATTGATTTTTCAGAATACATTCTTCAGGTTATTAATAGCTAGACTAGTACATAAAATTTTGGAAACATGCTTACTCACTAGATCACTGGTTTATTACAAAGGATACAAAAGATTATGAACAACTAGATAAAATACATAGAGCTTTGTGTGGAAACTGATGGAGTGAAGTGCAGAGATTCCATGTTGTCTCCAGGTACACTCCTACAGCATCAATTGCTCCAAAGCTTCCTTCTTTATGCTCTTGGAAATTTATTCAAAATGCACGACTAATTGATTAACTCATAGTTTGTAACAGTCGAATTCAACACCTTTAGGTTTTAAGCTCTAAATTAAAGTATTCAAAAGCATCTTCCCAATCAGATAACTTCCAAGTCTGTTTCTAGTATATTTTGCTTCAGCTCCTGGAACTGTGCATAATCTGGAACTTGCACCACCTGGTTTCCTGTAGCATCTGCAAGGGAGAAGCTTATTACTACCTCGTAGGAGGGTTCTACAGCTGTGCAAGGACTTAAGTGAGGTATTCTTCTCCATGGTTGAGGGAAGATTGATAGTTTAAGCTAAGGGAGACTGGTGTTTTGCCTGAGGTAAATTCTCTTAATAAGTTTTGGGACAGTTGGAGAATTCTAATATAGGTATTTTGATGTCTGTAATGGTGTTCAGAATTGAAGTACCAAAACAATGTTTTAGAAATTTCAATGTACAAAAAGTAAAGAAAGGGTATAGAGTTGAGGCCACCGAGAGATCATGTAATATGAGAAGAAAAATAAAATCATGAAAAATATTCATAACAATTAGGAAGATCAGAAGAAAAGAAGCCTATACATGAAATCAAGAAAAGACAGTTCACTAATCATATTCTAAATGCAAAACAGTTAGCATAATTAACAGGGGCCAGAGCCATAGCACAGCAGGAGTGCATTTGTCTTGCACACTGTAAACCTGTGACCGACCCTGGTTCCTTCCCTGGCATCCAATATAGTCCCCTGAACCTTCTAGGAGCAATTTCTGAGTACAGAGCCACAAAGTAGGGTCTAAAAGAAAAAAAAAAGAAACAATAAAAAAAGTTAACAAGATTTCATATGAAACAATGTCATGTCAACACACAAGAAGTTAGGATTATTAGATGCCAAAAGTAAGATAAATATATGCATATAGTAAATTCAAAAACTAACATACATTAAAATTCTGATTATTTTTTCACCATTTTATAACATTTACAATGTAATATTTATTTAAGAACAACATTAAAAGAATTCTACTATGAAATGCTATTTAAAGATAAAGATTTAAAAGAAGTTATAAAATATTTGATAATTTCCTTTAGGAATAAATTCTAGCATTTAACATTTACATTAAATAAGGGACATTTATATTTACATTAATTAAGGGACATTTCTCCCACTACCAAAGGGAATTCTGCCTCTAAGTTCAGGTTATTATTTGTACTTTTAATTACTCTGAGCACAGCTGATGGAAAGTAAACATCGAAATTTGTTACTTAATGAACCATTTAATAGGGTACTAACACCCCAGGAGCAAAGCAACTTGTCTAACTCAAATCACTTGACCTCAAAGGCATTTTGATTTTGTATACAAATGCTAGTTTTCAAGTAAAGTTCTGATGATCAGAATAAAATTAAATAGATTATTACTTTTTTTGCTTTTGTTTTTGGGCCACACCTGGAGCGGCTCAGGGGTTACTCCTCACTTTGTGCTCAGAAATCATTCCTGGCTTGGGAGACCACATGGGACGCCATGGGATGAAACTACTGTCTGTCCTAAGTCAGCCCCTTGCAAGGCAAATGCCCTACTGCTGTGCCACACTGCTCCAGCCCCTCAATAGATTATTTAATTGTAAAAGGCTATTAACATCTAGAAATCACAATTTTAAAAGTACCTTACCAGACTTAATAAAATGAATGTCCACATTGCCAAAATGTTCACTGTTAAGTACTTCTTAAATGCCCCTTTCTTTCCTCAAGACGTTGTAAACCATTCACTCAATTTATATTTCTATTTTATCATCCCATGCAAGTAAGCCTGTACATGTTATGTCATATAAATTTTGTTATCACTTCAGGACACATTTCTCAAAATGAATTCCTATTAGCAACATAGGGATTGAAGTTGCAATTTATTTTAATTGTATTTACAATTGTATTTACATTGTTTCCTAATTCTTGTTATTTAACATGATTCTGATATGAATGTTTTTTATGAGTATTTCTTATAAAATAGTGAAAAAGTGACCTTGATATTCATGTGTGGGAATGGTTTAGTTTGCTCTTAGATATAGAACTAATTTTCCACATTCCACAAAATATACCATCAAAACTTGTTTTCATGTAGACTATTTTAGATAAAGAAGTACTGTAAATTTGTCTTAAAGAAATTCTGTCCCTAAAAACATGTTACATTCTTTTCTTTTAATAAAAAATTTCTCTATTACTTTTAATAAAATTGTACATATTCTTAATGACTTGGGTCCATTTTAATTTACATATTTTTCTTAGTTTAATTTTTATCATTAAATAGAATCATTCTTCAGGTTTTCTTGTTAAATGCACCCTACTTTAGAATATTGGTGTTTATCTATAATCATGACTTTTTGTTTGTTTGTTTTGTTTAGTTTTTTGTTTTTTGTTTTTGGGCCACACCCGGAGGTGCTTAGGAATTACTCCTGGCTATCTGCTCAGAAATAGCTCCTGGCAGGCACCGGGGACCATATGGGACGCTGGGATTTGAACCAACCACCTTAGGTCCTGGATCAGCTGCTTGCAAGGCAAACTCCGCTGTACTATCTCTCTGGCTCCTATTACTTATTTTTAATTATTATAATCAATGTTAATTATTAACAACAATGTTTCTCCTCCAACACCTAATAGCATTTTGTTTTTATTACTGCATTAGCTTGCATTGTCAATGCAATATCAAATAGAAACTGATAAAAACATTCACATGTTCCAGCTAATGTCAAGAGAAAATTTCCAACATTTACAACTAATATACTACACGGTGTATTTTACTAACATTTTCCTGCTAAAAAGTTTCCTTCTATCTTTAATTTTTAAGTTATTAATTTTGAATAGATATTGAATGTTAACACATTCAGCTACATTTTTTGTAGAAATAATAAAATGAATTGCATTTTATACTAATAAATAAACTTTAAAGTAATGAGATTAATTTTATTTAGTTATATGCATTTTTTTATAATTCGCTGCATTTTGATATAGTGTATTAGAATTATTCTCCATGCTCATTAGTGATTTGCTATGCAATTTTCTTTCTGCTTTTCGTCAAAAAAATTTTTTATGTCAAAAAAATTTTCAACTTTGTTCCTTTCTTTATTCTTTCTTCCTTGAAAATTTAGGAGAGCCTCTGAGTTTAGGAAAAATTAAAACCAGCTGGCTTATAGGTTGTAGTTTGTATAGTGTGATAGACAGTCTCTCTTCCGGAGAATCTGTTCCGTGAATTCTATTTGCTCTGAACTTTAGAAATATTTTTTTCACTGATAAGAATCCTAGGCCTCTGGCTTGACAGCACCAGTCAATGAAGATTGAGCAGTAGACTATTTGAATCATCAACCTCTATTCTCCTTAATCCTCTCTATTATACTTAATCCTCACTCCATGAAGACAGTTTTTCTACCATTTGCTACACATGCAAAATGTGCTCATTTTATGCTCAATTGTATGCTCAACTGTCCATGCTCAATATTCACCCTTATAAATATCTGAGTTTTCTGAAAAAGTACTAGATATACATAAACTGTTATACCACATAGCTCTTCCAAATATAAAATTAGATTCATACTCTTGAAACGCTTCTTTGTAATGTTCTAGTGGATATCTTTTCCAAACTTTAAATGTTTTCAGCCAATAAAGTCCCTCTACTTTATTCAGTTGTTCCTGTACTTTTTATGGATAGGCGTGGCACTACTCAGTTGAGCCCAGCACCTAGGATCCCAATCAGTGTGGCATCTTTGAATTCTGACATTGAACGATCTTGCCTAATGATGTATCACCAGGCAAGACTCCCTCAATTTCAACACAATAACATTCTTGGGATGACCTGGAAAAACAACAAAGTCAAGCTCTTCAAATTGTTATTAAGCTTTTTAATACCGGTGACCATATGGGACGCCGGGATTCGAACAAACCACCTTAGGACCTGGATTTGTTGCTTGCAAGGCAAATGCCGCTGTGCTATCTCTCTGGCCCCCGTGACTTATTTTTAATTATTATAATCAATGCTTAATTATTAACAATGTTTCTCCTCCAACACCTAATAGCATTTTTTATTACTGCATTAGCTTGAGGTGTCAATGTGATATCAAATAGAAACTGATAAAAGACCCTTCCTGATTTTCAAATTCTGTGAACACTTTTTTCATATTTTCTCCAATCTCTTTCTCTTTTTAAAAAGTTTCAGAATTGGATCCAGCAGTATCACTAGGAGGGTTATGCTGAATATGTAGTAAACGTGTTATCTAAAAAGGAATTACTTGTTCTTATTTAAAAATAATAACATCTTAGCCCTCATTTGAAATGTAAAATTTTTTTTCTTGTTTTTGCTTTGGGCCACACCCACTGACACTCAGGGGTTACTCCTGGCTATGCGCTCAGAAATCACTCCTGGCTCGGGGGACCTACAGGACACTAGGGATCAAAAGAAGATCCCTCCTGGTTCTGCCACTTGCAAGGAAAAAGCCCTACCACTATGCTATAGCTCTTACCCCTTGAAATGTAATATTAAGGTAAATCATGTTTTCAGTAGCTAGCTGCATACTTCACAAATGGTAAATTATTAAAAGTCATATTTACATATCATTTAATTAAGACACAGTGAGGTTAAATCCTCCATTTACAAATTACATAGAAAATTCTGTATAGTTGCATCACTGCAATTTCATAACTATTCAATAAATTTTGCAATATTATAAGAGCAGGAGAAACATGCAGACTTGTGCTACATTTACAGAATATATAATATCTATTTAAAACAATCTGACTAGGTATTATCTGTTCTAATTTTTACCCATTTGTCTAAATTATGGAAAATTGAAAACACTGAAGAAATTATAAAACTGTGGCAAGACTGGAATTGTAATCTCTTTTCTTTTGAAAAATCATATACATTTTAAAACTACTTAAAATTTGAATATTTTAGTTTTACCAAGTAGCTTGTAAAATAAAATGTCCTGACAGCAAATCAAAACCAAACAATAAAACCTCCAAAAACCAAAACCATAAGAAACAGCAATAAATGACTTTTCCCAGTGTGCATGAACACAATGAACATTGCATTCCAGACTTCCTCAAAAATTTTCAGAAATATTTTTCCTGAAGCAGACTTTCATATTTGAAAATAAAGCAAATTACTATATAATTAAAATGTTAATTATTCATAATTTCTATCCTCTTCTGCGATTTATAACATCCAGATATGTTGGATTGTCAAACCCATCAGTAATTCAGGCTTATTCCTGAGTCAGTGCTGAAGAATCATTTCTGATGATGCTCCAGAGACTTTATGCTAGGCCAGAGATTGAACTGAATCAGTAGTATGCAAGGCAAGTACCTCAATCCCTGCACAATCATTCTGAATAAACCACTGTATTTTAGATTAAATAATAATTATTTTTTTAATTTTTATTATGACCAAAGTGGATTACAAATAATTCACAGTAATATTTTAGGTACATAGTGACATTGAATTAGGGGCATTCCCACCATCAATATTGTCCTCCCTCCACCCCTATTCCCAGCATGCATCCCATAACCCCCTGCTATACCTGCCCCCCCCCCCAAGGTTGCTGGTATAAGTGGTCCCCTCTGAGTCTAGCATGTTGTAGATGGGTATCGATTCTGTTGACACTGGCTTGGGATTTGTTGTTGTTTAAATCTGATTTTTTTTATTTATTTCTACTTAATGTTCATATGACTGCCTGGTCTTGGTTCCCTCCATTATTTAACTCTCAATGTGAGGGAGAACATGATTCAAGTTATATGGTTCTGTTTAAAGGAAAGAAAACAAAAATAAAATAAAATAAAATGGGCAAAAATCAAACAAGCAAAAAATGGGAGGAGTCCTTAAAAGAGGCTATAAATATCAATTTAAGAGAAGAATGGGAAAAAAGAAGAAAAACATAACAATACTAAAAAAATTATTTTAAATCAAACAAAAAACTCGAAAAGCACCACAGCAATAAAGACAACAACCACACAATAATAATTGTCTTGAAATAAAAACAAAACAAAGCACAAAGAAAAAAGAAAACCCACGGGAAAAGGAACAACAAACAACAATAACAAAACCAAAATAATTGATTTGTGCTTTTATTTTCTTGCATAGGTACAGTAACTGTTGGGGAAATTAGAAAGGGAATTCCCTTGGCCTAAGAGATATAGGGTTTCTCTGCCCTTGAAGTATACTGTCATGGGAATAACTATGATATGACATCCTTACAATGAGGAAATGGCAACAACTTGGTCTAAGAGCAGGTTGTATTACCTCACCTCCTAAAGATAAGATGAAATCAGAAAACATGTCATCCTTTGATTTATACAAAAGCCAAGTTTGATATCTATAGAGACTGACTGTGACAACCATGACTGGGCAGAACTTATCCTGGGACCAATAAAAAAAAAAAAGACCCTAGTCTAGCCCTTGGCCTATGTTCTGTACAATAACCAAAATCTCTAATTCCAGAGATCTGACTGAAACAACTGCAACTGAGCAGATCTTCTGGAAATGTAAGGATAGACTCTATTCTGTGCTTCATCCGAGGATCGGGACAAAAACCAAGATCACAACTACAGAAGACTGATTAAAACAACAATGATGGAACTGAACTCCTAGAACCATAAAGAAATACTCCATCCTAGGCTCCATCCTTTGACCTGTGCAAATTCCAAGATCTCTAGCTACAGAGGTATGCTTTGATCATTCACAACAGAGCAGAAAGTTTCCAGACACCACAAAAGGAACTAGGGGAGATTAAAAGAACATGTACGGAGCCTGTAATTATTTTCAATAAATATATTTTCCATGTCATACAATATTTAGGGCATTCTACAACAAAAAATATTTTCCTAAATTAAAATATAACTTTTATGCTTTAATATAATATGCACATGTGGAGAGTGGCCTAATATTTTTTATTTATTGCTCCTAAAGCTATGTCTGTATAGATATTTTTTAATTTAACTGTCCCTACAGATTAATATTCTCACTTATAACAACTTGACTTAATTTATGTTTTAATCACATTTAACTTATTTCCAAGGTACTTTCTACATTGTCAAGAGTAATTATAGAGTTTAGCTTAATTAATTAACAAGTAATATTACAAAAGGCCAGGTGTTTACTTAGAAGATTAATGTCAAATGATGAAGAACTATCAGATTGCATTTTGTAATCATGCAAAATAAGCAAATAGGATTTTCATACATTTATCTTATAATTTATTAAATATATGAACATAAAAATATGAACTTATTTTATTTATAGCATATTAAACACTCCATTTATACTACATAAACAATATACATAAATTAAATTTTGATAAACCAAAGTATCATATATTTATATATTATGTTGATAATTGCCTCCTAAGCTTGTAAAAATTTGGACTTCAAATATGATTTTTCTGTTATATTTTCAAGACTGATGTAATTATCATGCCTCACCTATTAAATAGATACATAGGTATTTCCATAAAGATCAAGGATAACAAAAAAAGCTATAAATATTATTTAAAAACTCCTATGGAATTAATATCATTTACAAATATGGATAACTTAAATCAATTTTGTTTTGTTTTGGGGCACACCTCAAGGTCCTCAGGGCTAACTCCTGGCTCTATGCTTAGGAATCCCTCCTGGCAAAATGTGAGGGACCATATGTGGTGCTGAGGATCAAATATGGGTGTCTGCCACATACAGGGCAAGCACACTATCTGCTGCACTATCTAGTCAGATACTAGTCAGCATTTATTTTAATGATTCAATTCTTAACATATTTTGGCTAAATGTCAGAATCACACCACTTCAAGGAAGAAATAGAACATTTTATGACAGATATATATATATAAAACAATGATAATCTTTTTCTTTTTAATTTTTTAAAAATAAACAGCAAAGAATATGAAAAATTTGTACATTGACAACTATAAATAACTATTTAGATAGAAAATATACACAAAAAATGGAGAGATTATCCATTCACATATTGAATAAACATTATTATAACTACCATACTGTTCAAAGCATTACACAATATGATATCTCCCAAAATCATTGAGGAATAAAAGGCTTGTTTTTCAAAAATTCGGAACAGATATTGCTGAAATTTAAAAGGAACTACAAAGACCTAGAAGACTCAAAGAAGGTCTGATAAAGAAAAATGCAGGACACATTCTCTGACTCCAAAGTTTATTACAAATACATAGCAAACACACCAGTGTAATACTACCAAAACATCAATAAATGGAAGAGAACTTGGAAGTAATTATTTATATTACTTTTATTTTCTTTTGGTCACACCCAGCAGCACCCAGGGGTTATTCCTGGCTCTATGCTCAGAAATCATTCCTGATGCACCCTACCTCCATGCTATCTCTCCAGTCCCAAAGAACCAATTACAATTGTTTGTAATTATTTATATTTATGGACAGTTAGTTTATGAAAAAGATATGAAAGTATAGAATTGGAGAAAGAAAATTATCTAGCATATAAATTAGAATATCAGTTTAGATTAAAAAATAAAACATTGCCTACTGTAAAGTGAACCTAGGTAAAAGCCTAACAAATGTCCTTCCCACAACTTCCTGCTTCCCTAACCTCTTCTATTGATATGTAAAATTACACCTGGATTATAGGACCTTTCCTTACCCTGGTGAGTGGATTTCTGGATAATAAAGAAAAAGTGATTGTTGGGGAAAGAGAGAGCTTGTGACAGAAAGACAGGATAGGCAGCACAGGGAGAGCTCAGAAAAAATGAACACATGGCAGAGAGACTCATGGCAAAGAAAAGTCATGAGAAATAAAGCAAGCTGACTCCAATGAATATCTTTTCTGACAGCTGTGTATTATTTTGCCACCACTACCCTGTTGAATCAGACTCCTCAGCCTAAGGGGTTAAAAACACAATGCCTGGGGTGGCCTCACCAAGACATGCCACCCTTTATATTTTGATTTTTAATCAAAGTCTACTAGGTGAGATTGGTGTTCACTGTATTCTAAATATAAAAGTCTAGTAATATGTTTTTGTAAATTTTTATCTAAAGAAATACAGAGCAATCATCTTACAGTGATTTGTCAATCACTAACATCTATAAAAGTAACTGTACCAGATTTTTTCCAATTTAAAGAGGCTTAAATTGACCATTTAAATGCTGATTAGCATTCACTTTAAAAAGTAGCAAATGTGATTCTCTCTTATCCAATTTTTAATGACAAACTTAACTTAGTTAGCCATTAAATTTAAAGGGATTGCTGCCATTTGTTGTAGATTTTTAGATGGTGACGATTTACATAAAATCATTGTTTCAAACATATTATATCCAAATATTGCAACTACTTATTATTTGCTTTCCATGTCACTAAAGAAAAAATGTTTTCAGAATGGCAGGTACAGCATTTCTTAATAAAGCCCAACTGTCTTTGTAAAAGTGTGTGATTAAAATAAAGAATTGTATAAGCTGACATTTAAAACTGAAATTTGTTGCCGTAAGACAAAAGTAATTGTTGGCCTGTGATCAGTGGCATTTGATAATTTGAATTTTTCTCCTGCAGCACTCGTCTAGAACACAGGCATTTAATGAACAACTGAAAAATATTATTTAACTCTTTATCTGATGAATACATTCCACTTTAAAAATTTTAAATGTTATTTTATTAAGTGATACTTTTTTTAATTTCTGTCATCAATGCATAGGAAACTACATTTTAAAATAAGGTTTTCTTTTCTTTTCTTTTTCTTGAGCAAAATTGCATCAAATTAAAAAATATTTCATATTATCTATTTTTATGGGTCAAGAGATAACCTAAAAATGTACCTAACAGTAAACATATTCATAGTTTAAATGTAAGCCAGGTCCATGTTAGTTGCACTGAAAACAGGAAAACATAGCTTAATGACAAATACTTGGATGTAGAGATATAAAATAATGAGGTATGTAATCATATAGTAAAACAGACATTCTGTGACTTACATGAATTTATTTCAAAGTACTTTGAGGATTAGCCATAACCGTTCTATTTCAACAATATTTGTAAATTTAATAGAAATCTTCTAAACTGAGACATCACCAGATAATGTACTGGTGAGAAGAGACTGGTAGAAATTGTGGGTCACACACACACACACACACACACACACACACACACACACACACGCATGTTGTATATCTAGTTGCTAAAAATAAAAGCAATGAAGATAGGCTATTCCTGTACACAACCTTTCATTGAACCATTATCTCTCTCTATGGAGTTTTTTGTTATCCAAATTAGATGAGGGAAAAAAGAAATGCTTCTCACTACATGAAAATATATGACTGGTGATGGAATTGAAAACACCACTAACAGAGAAATGTGTCAACATTTCATATGCAACCCTCAAATTTTGCCACAGAGGTAATCGATATCATGATCCAATATAAAAGAATACATCCTACTGATATGTAGACAAAAATTATATCTGGAATAAAGTAATAAAAGTAGAAGTATGAAATATTTATTTCAACTAGATGCAAACATGTGGGAACATGATTATGAGTATATATTTATTTCTCACTAAGATTAGTCTATTTTAAATTTTATTAATGAAAGTACTATAATTCCAAAAGTACTATAAGATCTGTAATTTCAAAAGATGATACTTATCTCAGTATCTCAGTACCTATCTCCTCTTTACTGTGCAAGAGAATATGATTTTATGTTCAATAAAGTCAGTTGCTTAGGATTTATGAGGGTTTCATTGTGTTAGTCCAGCTCTTATTCATTTTATTAAAGGGTAGAATTGGTCTTTTCTGTCCTTCTAGGAAACAAACAAAAATGACTCAGACACAGACATGTAGCTGATGACAGTTGAAATTTCTGAATAATTAGGTTTCGGCACTATTAGCATCTGCTATACAGACTGAAGTTTGGCATTGCAATTAAAGCAAAATAACAGAATAAATGACTAGGAGCAGACTAAAGTGAGGGGAATATAATTTTTATAAATATATTAATAAGAGGTGTTGGGAAGATGGTATAGGAGGAAGGATACTTGTCTTCCATGTGGATGAACTAGGTTTTATTCTGGGCATAATATAATATTCCGGATCACTGCTGGGAGTAATTCCTGAACGCAGAGCCAGAAGTTAACCCTGATCATCAGCAGCTGTGTCTCAGAAAAATCTCTCGACTTGTCATCCATCTATCATCTATCTATCTATCTATCTATCTATCTATCTATCTATCTATCTATCTATCTATCTATCTATCTATCTATCTATCTTCTATCTATCGACCTATCATCTATCTATCATCTATCTATCAATCATCCATTTAACTATCTACAAATGCCATTTTGAAATACTGAAGATCTATCTTAAAGTTAGTAAATAGATAAAGCAATTTCTTTTATTTTCAA
>PVKC010019072.1:0-19300 GCA_004027635.1 Crocidura indochinensis
ATCAGGATAGCATCATTAGATAAGAAGTAAAATTATTCTATTGCCATATAACTTAGTAGGTCTTATTTCTATATTTCTAACACAATATACCAGCCTAACAAACTTTAATTACACAATGATTTATCTTACCAATTATAATTTAATTCACCAAAATATGGCTTTATCTATATTCACAAATGCAGTTACCATTTTAAAGGTTACAGGATTCATTTTGGAAATCACTGAAAGTTGTCTCATTTCATGGATATTCATAAAATTTTCATTTACTTT
This sequence comes from Crocidura indochinensis, assembly GCA_004027635.1. Classification (NCBI taxonomy): domain Eukaryota; kingdom Metazoa; phylum Chordata; class Mammalia; order Eulipotyphla; family Soricidae; genus Crocidura; species Crocidura indochinensis. The sequence goes on from PVKC010019072.1 coordinate 271, forward strand.
ATGACTTGTTCTCTGACAATACTTGTACTAGAGGTGGCTATTACTGGAATAAGTTTGAAAGGAATATTCTGATTTCCATTATATAGATTTCTATAGGTAATTTTTTGTTATCCTTAAAATTTATCTTAAATAGCATGGTAAAATTTACTTATAATTCTTGACCTATGGACATTATATACATTTTTTAAAGTCACAAAAATTTCTCAAAATTTTGACATATGTAATTTGTTCCTCATATATTCATTCAAGTGTATATTGCTTTAATATCTCAATCTTCTTTATAACATAATTAATAAAATAATTATAATAATTTTATACAAAAGTTTGAAAGTACTATACAGCCTCATAAATTTACAATTATCAAGATGTACAGTATTTAAGATATCGATAATAAAGTCTCTTTAATTATACTATATAAAAAAGAAACAATAAAAGGAAGCATTCTTATTTATTTAAATAATCTAATCCAAGCATCAAAAAACTATAGTGATTACACAATTATATCATCTATTGTTTCTAATTATATATATTATTTTACTACTTAAAATAGGTCAAATTATAATTTTAGCTTAATAATAAACTTATAAAAATATGTGAATTTGTGGCCCGGGAGATAGCATGGAGGTAAGGCATTTGCCTTTCATGCAAAAGGTCATTGGTTGGAATCCCGGTGCCCCATATGGTCCCCCGTGCCTGCCAGGAGCAATTTCTGAGCATGGAGCCAGGAGAAACCCCTGAGCACTGCCGGGTGTGACCCCAAAACCAAAAAAAAAAAAAAATAATGTGAATTTATAGAAACTCTACCATATTTATTTGATTACTTGTATGTGTGATTGAAGAGAAAAAACTAGATAGTTGCAAAAGAAATAATAAGTCCCACAATACCTAAAGTACATATTATATGACCTCTTGTAAAGAGCACATATGAAGAGTCTTATTTTTTGTTTGTTTGTTTGTTTTAGGTCACACCTAGTGATACTCAGTGGTTACTCCTGGCTATGTGCTCAGAAATCGCTCCTGGCCTGGGGCACCATATGGGATGCAGGGGGATTGAACCGCTGTCTGTCCCTAGGTCAGCGCATGCAAGACAAATGCCCTACCGTTTGCACCACCACTTCAGCCCCTGAATATTTTTATTTTAATAATTTCTTGCTTAAAATAGTTTTTGGTAAATATGGTGCCAGAGAGATAGAACAGAGGCTGGATATCTTGCACAGTTTAGGGCATTTGTCTTGTAAGTGGCCAACCTGGACAGACAATGGTTTTAATACTGGCATCCTGCCTGCCAGGAGCAATTTCTGAGCACAGAGACGGAGTAACTCCTGAGTGCTGCTGGGTGTGACACACAAAATAAATAAATAAATATACAAATAAATAAATAAATAAATAAATAAATAAATAAAAACTTAAAAAAGGTTTTTTGTCAAAAAACTGACAAGCTCTACCTGTCTCTATCAATAATGTGAAATTTGTACAGTTCACCTTATTCTAGCCTTGCTCAACTTGTGTATAGTTTATTCTCTTTATATCTCTCTATAAAACAATCCCCCATTCCTTTAGAGATGGTTAAAATAGTGTTTCTGACTGCAATCAGATTGAAATATGAGGATGAAAAATAGAAGTTATGATATGGCTGGCATTGAAGAAAGAAGATGGAATGCATATGCTTAGGAAAGTGAGAAACAAAAACTTAAAAGCCAAGGAAACAGATTTTTATAAGAAATACATTTTTGTCAACACCTTAATTTTATCCCAGTGGAACTTATATCTAATTTATAAATGTGCAAAATAAGGTAGTGTTATATATGCCACTAAATTGTAGTAATTTGTTACAGTACCAACTGAATATGTGTTTATATATAAAATTTCATGTAATTTATGATAATAATACAGAGGGGGCTAAGAGTAGGTAAAACAGAGTTTGCACATATCTGCTATTTACTGGATATGTTATGGTTCATAGCATCATATGCTTCTCAAACACCACTGAATGTGGCCTGGAGATCTCTATTATGATTGCTATTGCCTACGTATCCTCAGAACTACAGAGCCTAAGCAGCATCATATGTTTAGGCCCTTGCAATGAAGCCTGGTCTGATTGGTCAAATTATGACAAAAAAACAGAGATCCATATTTGAAAAAATAAAAAAAAACAAACTTGAGAAGTCTGGAGAAATTATTTTTGTTCATTTATTTAAACTTGTATTTTAATTTGTCTTCATTACTTTAATTTATTTTCATTTGTTGAACTGAATATTTTATCACCTAGCTTCCACATGAAACCTTTTTATGGGAATAATAAAACACATTTAATTACTTATTTATTTATTTTCCAAATTATTAGAAGTCCCTTTACATATTTTTAGTATGATATTTTTGTTTGTGCCCCATATCTAAAAGTGCTCAAAATTATTCCTAGCTCTGGACTCAAGGATCACTACTGACAAGGATATGGTTACTGGATTGGGTTACTCATATGTGGTAGGAGGGATCAAACTCAGATCCGCTACAGTCAAGGCAAATATATCATTGAATGTACTCTCTCTGGATTCAGATGTTATATTGGTTAATTAAAGGATAATAGAATAATGTAACAAAAATATATATGAAATAGAGAAATGCAGTATTTAATGGAAACTAAGAAGTTTCATAGTCAAGAAAAATGTGAAGAATGTAGAATAGAATGGATATGCCCTGCTAATATGTAGAATTTTTACTTAAAAATTAGAGAGATTGGGGGCCCAGGAGATAGCATGGAGGTAAGGCATTTGCCTTTCATGCAGAAGGTCATCGGTTCGAATCCCGGTGCCCCATATGGTCACCCGTGCCTGCCAGGAGCAATTTCTGAGCATGGAGCCAGGAGTAACCCCTGAGCACTGTTGGGTGTGACCCAAAAAGACCAAAAAAAAAAAATTAGAGAGATTGAAAACAAGACTCAAATTTAAGAAAGACACAGAAGTCAGATACAGAAAGTCAAAGAAGGGAAATAAGATAATTTCATAAAAATGAAGAAAGTTTAATGCTTCCCTATTGAGGAAAAGCATCTCTGTATTGTTAAGCATTAAATTGGAAAATGGAATTCTCATAATCCAAACATCAAGTAGTAGAAGAAATTAGGTAACAACTTCCTTTTGGGAAAAATAATACACTCCTATCTTTATTGAAATTTAGCTTATTTTAGAGATGCTAATTTTTCTGCTACTTTCCTTCCCCTACTCTCTTTCATGACAATTACTATTTTGATTACAGTCCTGAAGAAATCTGCAGGGTTTTTAACAAAATGATTGCTACTTTTCTTGGAAAACATATCTAAATCCTAGTCTTTGGCTCTGCACTCAGCAGTACTATTGAGATTTATACCATGTTTGCTATGACTTTAGCTTACTATGTAGTTTTTGTTTGTTTCTATTTTTTGGGGGGGGTCACACCCAGCAGTGCTCAAGGGTTACTTCTGGCTCTATGCTCAGAAATCCCTCCTGACAGGCTCAGGGAACCATATGGGATGCCAGGATTCGAACCACTGATCTTCTGCATGCAAGGCAAACACCTTACCTCCATGCTATCCTTCCGGCCCTAATACTATGTACCTTTTATGTAAAATCTTATGTAAAACAACAGAAGTTATATGCTCCATTCTTATTACCATAACTCTAGTTTTCCATCTCTCTTATGCTCAGTAGAATAATTCTCATTAGATTTAAAGTATTAAATGTTGATGACTTGCAATCAGATTTCTCTATTATCAGATTTAAATAACAGGATGGGTTGGCCAGTGAGCTTTATTATTTTTCTGGTTCTTCATTAAAACAGTTTATCTAGGGGCCGAAGCAGTGGCACGCTAGGCTTTTGCCTTGTGTGCGGCTGACCTAAGACAGACTATGGTCCAATCCCCCAGTGTCCCAGATAGTCCCCCAAGCCAGACGTGATTTCTGAGTGCATATCCAGGAGTAGCCCCTGAGTGTCACTAAAGATGGCCCCAAAACAAAAACAAAAGCAGTTTATCTAGAACATGAGAGTGTAAACAGTGATATAAAATAAAAACAACATGAGAATGAAAAAAATAGACTAGAACTATTGTACAGTGGATAGGACATTTGCCTTGCATGCAACCAACAAGGATTCAATCCCCCACACCTCGTATTGTTCCCTGAGCCTTCCAGGGGTGATTACTGAGCACAGAGCCAAATGTAAACCCTATTTTTGGTGTAGCCAAAACCAAACTAGCGCACACACACACACACGCACGCACACACACACACACACACACACACAGGAAAATGTAGAGATAGTATGAAGTCTTACCACATGAAAATAAGCCAGTTTCATACATACACAAATTTTTATTTAAGAGTAAACTAAGTCTACTATTTTCGTTAAAGTAATAGAGATCAACTTTTATTATTTGCAACTAAGAACTACAGTTTGGCCCTTGTACATACTCTAGAAAAGATTTCATGTATACATGTATACTATAATTCATGAGAGATTAATAAGACAAACTATGCATAAGGGTATCATACCTTTATACTTACAACCCTGAATTTTCTCTAATATTATGGTTTCTTGTGACTTATCTGTAGTTAATTGAAACTGTCAATGTATCAAATTAAGGTTAAGAATTTTTTTAAGTAGAAGTTCAGTGTATTTACTTATGCACAAAAATAGGTAATTTTGTGCTTATTCCACTTAGAGAGTCATTGTCTTAAAGCATAGTTCTTTAGAACTTCAAAATTAAATATATATAAGTATATATGAATATATATGGTATATAATATATTTCAATATATATTTTAACATAAAATATATTTTCCCTGCATATATTTTCCTGTAGCAGTCATTCTTTGGAGAAAATAAGGAATGCGGTGTGAGGGCGATCTGGCTGCGACATCTGTCACCCCATTGATCGCCAGGGTTGATTCGGCTGATCTGGCTGGCTAGGCGGATGTCCCCTTCCTCCCTCACCGCTCCATGTGCGTCCCTCCCGAAGCTGCGCGCTCGGTCGAAGAGGACGGCCTTCCCCGAATAGAGACGGACCGTTCTTCGGTCGAGGGTATACGAGTAGCTGCGCTCCCCTGCTAGAACCTCCAAACAAGCTCTCAAGGTCCATTGTAGGAGAACGTAGGGTAGTCAAGCTTCCAAGACCCCAGACACATCCAAATGAGGTGCTGCACGTGGCAGTCTGCCTTCCTTAAAAAAAAAAAAAATGAAAAGAAGGAATGCTTAATAATGGGGTATTGATGACAAGTATGCCTTATTTAAGATTAATTTCACTTTTACCTCATCTTCCACATCAAGAAGGAAAATTGAGGTCAATTGATTATATACATACATACATACATACATACATATATATACACACACACAAATGTCCTTAGATAAAACAAAAGTTTCTCTCCCAATCTATTGCCTCCAGATAATAAGGTTGGTGCTGGATAAAGTAAAAATGCAAAATGCCTTTGGAATTATAGACCACAATAAAAATAGTATTGTATCTCTATTGATTACATGGCCTTTATTCTCACGTGTCTTTAAAGAGTTCACTCCCCAGAAAATAAGAATCCTTTTCTCCAGAGTGATAATTTTTCTGTCACTAACGTAATGCAGCAGTGATTGTGAACATTCTTAGTGGAAATATAAAAAGTTTAGGATTTTAAGACAAATTTAAGATTATGACTCATTTAGTAGGTAAGAGCATTCAGTTATCATTCATTTTGAATTCTTTATTTTACTGTTTATTTAGCATACTAATCTCATGTTATAGTCTGGTGATAAAAGTAATGGTCTATTTTTAAAGTTGCTTAGCACAATGTTTGGTCTGGTACATTGAATTATATATAACACTATGAAAAACAATATTCCTTTAAGTCATGCATATCTGATACAGATGCCTACTGATTCATTAAATTGTAAACATTATAGGCATGCATATAAATGCTGCTATCAAACTTACTCTCCCTCAGAAAAAAAAAGAGAGAGAATGATTTCTAGGGCTGTTTTTCTCAAAATAATGTTTCTTTATTGCTACTCATTGAAGATTAATTTTATAGCAAGAAGTAAAATTTAGATTATGTAAGATTTAAATAATGTGTTGTGTCTATCTCCACTTGTTGTTAAATAAAAATTCTTCCTGCCCTTTCTAGTGTGCTAGAAAAAAAGCTAAATGTTAATACCATGCTACCCTTTATATAATTATCTATTTAAAAGTGCATGATTAGGTCTATAAAATGTCATTGTTTCTAATCTTACTTTAAAGTATAATATCATTTTGACCTCTCCCAGGAATCTCCTCTCCCATAAAGATAATCCAAATTGAGATGGAGTATCTATGGAGAATAAAGATTAGGTTTCCTGGGTTCATAAGAAAGCAGTTGTTGGAGCATAGATAATTCATATGCTGTTTTTTAATTTGTGAATTATGTATGCGCTCAACATCTTTCACTGCATGCCTTTGAGTGTTTGATTTCTTAGAATCGCCTAACGTTGTAGTCCCTCAACATCTATTTTTAACTTTAAACATTTCAGTAACTCTAGTTATTACAAGTGTCACTTTGTTTAGCAACTTCTACTTATTGTAATTTGATAAGTTGTATATAGAGTTATATTAAAAAGGCTATACAAAATTTCATGTTTTAATATCTAGAAAATCAAAATTTGTGAAATTAAAATTTTTTGAGAACGAAATTCTAAGAAAAGTTTTATGAAAAACAAAGCAATAAAATGGAGAAAATTTTAAAAACAAAGAAATTCATGTAATTTTTAAATAAGTTTAAAAATGTATTTTCAATATATTAAAAAATTTAATATAAATGGAGACAATTGGACTTTCTAGTTTTATTATTGATAACATTATAGGATCATGTTTAAAAAATAATAACTGTGCCAAGGAACTAATTAATACAACACTGTATTACATTTTTAATACTAAAAAATCAGCACTATATGTACTGAGTAGGTAAATACCTGTTTGAGTGAAGCCAATCTTATTATACTATAATCCCATCATAGTATATTTTATTTTATATATCTCAAAGTAAATAGTTATGGAAAATAATGAAAGATTATAATCATATATTCCACATATAGTAATATGAATTACATTTGTAAAACATTGTTGTGATAAAGAATATTTTCTTTAATTCCTCAGTGGCTCAGATGGTTATTTACATTTATATGCTTATAATTTCCAGCATTTTGTACACTTCAGAGTGTGCAGAAATTATATGGCTCCTGGCATAATTTCTCAGAAGTTGTTTTGCACATATATATATATATATATATTTATCCATTTAAACAACATTCCATTCATTCAATTGAAGTACTGATCCAATGTCAATTGTGGGTCACAGACTGGGGACCAGATAACATAAACAAAAAAAAAAGAAAACTTTTCTTTCTATAGATTGATTATAAGTAGGTGAATGCCTTTATATATTACACTGAATAGTTACGTAAAAGCAGCAATAGTTTCCCCTATTTCCTTGTGTGTTTTCATTATGAATGTTCTAGAGGAGTATACTGTTTTAAGTCTTTTTTATATTATATATGAATAATATAATTCCTCAAAAAATGAAGATTTTGTACATATGAGGACTTCCAGCAATACATTTTTGTTTGTATTTATCTTGTATAGGGGTCACTCTAAGTAATATTTAGTTTTATAATGCTTTTTTTCATTTGTGTTTTATTTTGGGGGGACACCCAGAGTCACTCAGAGGTTACTCCTGGCTATGAACTCAGAAATCGCTCCTGGTTTGGGGGACCATATGGGACGCTGGGGATCGAACCGAGGTTCATCCTGGATCAACTGTGTGCAAGGCAAACGCCCTATATTTGCTCTATTGCTTCGTCCTCCTTATAATGCTTTTTAATATGCTACATAAAGAAGGGAGTTTGGGTCACAATTTATAGTGCGCAGGGTCCAACAATGGCAGTGTTGGGAAATCTTATCTGGCACCAGGGATAGAAACCAGGATAGCCACAAAATAAGGGATATGATTTCTTACTGTAGTATCTCTTTAACCACTGACATGAATTTCTTTTATTTTGTTTTTTATCATTTCTCTATTAATTAATAATGTGTATATAAAAGTTTATTTTAATTTTAATGATTTTACACATCTTAAAATAGATTATTATATCTTAGCCTTTATTTTAAATATATTTATAAAACTAAAGCTTTTTTATTTTTGAAAAATTTTATATGAATATATGAGAAAAAATGAATTCTAGATTTTATTATTTTTTCAAACGAATTGTTTCCTATTAGATTTTTTAATCATCCTGTATAGTACTGGATAAAAATTCTATAAGAGAATTGTATAAACAAATATGACTACGCTATGTGATCTATGTGACATTATTGTTTACATTTATAAAACAGAAAACTAAATCATACTTGGCCATGTTTGTTTCTCGGCAGTACAACTCTTATCAGCAGACCTTTAAATCCTGACAGATTATGTGATTGTTTTGTGACACAGATATAGAGTCACTTGGGATTAGCACTTGTTCATTTTAATTTGGCATTTCAGTTTTCTGTGTGCATATAATTGTATTCAGAATTTCGAGTGTATAGCTATGTAAAAATACAGGAAAATATAAAGTATTTGCTCTACATAGTTTTCTGTATCAGTTTACTTTCTACGTTCAAGCAAACCATAAACTAAAAATAAGACATTGAAAATATGGCTTTACTGGATATATACTTTTAAAGAAAATCATATATATGAGTACTGAAATATTTTAAATACATAAAACATTAGAAAAAACATTCATTTTAATTTGTACATAGCCAAACTGTCAGAAAAAATATATAAGCTTCCAAATTTATTTTTGATATTTTGTATAAAGATAGGAACATGCAGAAAACATATTATGATATTTATAAAAATATACTAAAATATTGATATGTTTTTTTTCTTTTTTAAAAACCTAAGTTTTTTTTTAATTTAAATTTTTATTGTGACTGAAGTTCATTACACAGAATTATTTACGGTACATAGTGACAATGAATGAAGGGCATTCCCACCACCAATGTTGTCCTCTCTCCACTCCTGTTCCCAGCATGTCTCCCATATCTCCCTCCTTTGCTTTCCCGCTCTCCCCACCCCAGAATACTAGTGTAACTGGTCTCCACTTAGCAGCTTGTTGTAGGTCGGGTATCTATTCTGTTTGGTGTTAAAAACCTAAGTCTTTAGCAAGTAAAAGCCTTTGTATTTATTTTCAATTATACTATTAGTTAAATCAATTTATATTGGGAGCCGGGAGGTGGCGCAGGAGGTAAGGTGCCTGCTGCCTTGCCTAGGACGGACCACAGTTCGATCCCCCAGTTCCCATATGGTCCCCCGTGCCTGCCAGGAGCGACTTCTGAGCGCATAGCCATGAGTAACCCCTGAGCGTCACTGGGTGTGGCCCAAAAACCAAAAAAAAATCAATTTATATTGTTCTATGCTTTTATTTATCATTATAATTATTTAGTACTTTCGGTTTTCTGGATTCTGAATCTTTTTACATATGATATTGCATTGATATTTAAGTGAAGGATCGATAATTTATTGAGTTGCTGAATTTGGGATCATGAATAAACCATTTAGAAAAATTAAGCCAGTAACATATATAAAATTGTATATATATAAAGATAGATCATAGATAAATGGATAGATCGAAAGATAGATAGATGATAGATAAAATGAGAGACAGATAGCATAATCTGTAATTCCTTAAACCTATGAATGGTCTTTTCATTATAACATTTTGTAATTTGGACCCAACTATGTTTAATCATTTATTGAGTTAAATTAACTCATATTCAAAATAATAAACTTAAATGACTTTTATTGAACATGAATTTTTGATTTGGGATATAAACAAGGAACATCCTTTGAACAACTAATTGCAAGGGCACTCAAAGCCTCTAAGATAAGGTTGGTTTGTAACTGTGGGATAAGTAAACAAGCCTTTTGGATCCTTTCATAGGTGCTGGGATCCCATCTGGCAGCTTTTATGTATTGTTGTGAATGACTCACATATAACACTTTCATCGTTGGACTTCTGGAACAAAGGATATAGCCTAATTCAACCATTTAATTCACTCCTCTGGCCCTTAAGTGAAGAATAATCAATAAAGAAACACAAGAACATGGGGCAAGAGGAGGGTGGCGCAAGGATAAGGCATCTGCCTTGCCTGTGCTAGCTTAGGACAGATCATGGTTTGATCCCTCAACGTCTCACATAGCCCCCCAAGCCAGGGGCGGCTTCTGAGCTCATAGCCAGGAATAACCCCTGAGCTGAGCGTCACGGGAATATGGCCAAAAAACAAACAAACAAAAACAAGCAAACAAACGAAACACAAAAACAAATGTCTTACTTGAGTAAAAAACAAACTTTAAAGTGCAGCTATCTACTTTCACCAAAATAATATTGAGAAAAAATATTATAGACTTTACAGAAATCAGAGAAATTATCAGAAATAACAGTTTTTGTCTCTTAACATCCTTTTTGTTTTTCTATAACACTCGTTTGATCATTTGGCCCTGGAAGGTACAGTTCCTCCACACACTCTCTCTCTCTCTCTCTCTCTCTCTCTCTCTCTCTCTCTCTCTCTCTCGCTTTCTCTCGCTCTATCTCACTCTCTCATTTTCTCTCTTTCATTTTCTCTCATCTCTCTCCTCTCTCTTACTTTCTCTCTGTCATTCTTCTCTCCCTCCAGCCCCTCACACTCACTCCCTTACCCTTCTCTCCCTCTTTCTCTCCTCTCTCTCACTCACTCTCTTGTTTTGCTTATTATTTTCGGGCCCCACAGAGTTTTATACAGAGTATACTCCTGGCTTGGATATTTGGGACTGCTCCTGTCAGTGCTCTAGAAATAAGAGACCGCGTGCTGCTATTGCTAGGGGTTGAACAAGGATTCCCTCATGAAAATCAGAGTGCCTAATCTTTTTGGTCATCGCAACTACCTGATACTGAGGTATTATGATTCATTGGCTATCTGTAGTTTTCCTTAGGGGAAACTATCCAGTCAGCTTATTTGTTTTTCTTAATTCACTTGATAGATTAGGATAAGAAAAAATTTCTTAATAAATTAATTTCATTGAATCCCAAAATAAACTGTCTTTTGAGAATGAAATATGAAAACAATATTTAAATCTTTCAATATAAGCTTTATAAAATAATGTTTTTTCTTCTTCCTATGGTTACTTCTCTAAAGATACTTTTTCCTACTAGCCTTACATAACACACGAAGATCTTTCCCTTTTGCTGCCACTAAACTGTTATAGCTAGACAAAACAGATTCTGTACATTGTAAGAATGAAATCAATGTTTTCTGTGAATACTTCCTCTTTCTCAGCTGCAGTTCTCTGAGTTTCTCAGATAAGTAACTTCAAAATGATTGAGTGCTACATGAAGCATCCAAAGAACACGAGATGATATAATAAAGTACAAATTATGCAGTACAAAAAGAGAAGACAGCAAACACCATAATAAGATGCTAATTGTGCTGCAAACTGATTGAATGACACTGATTAGTGAGCAAACACATTGAGCCCTATTCACCCTGAAACTTTCCCATCTTCCATTCTCCCCCTCCCCATGAACTTGTTAAGGTGAATCAGTACATTTTTCTAGAAGAGACACAGAAGAAAATCAACTTGGCCAACAATTCCAGAATCTAATGTTTTATGGGCATCTGGTGAAATTCTGTTTTAAGTTGAGAAATCTTTCCTTTGAGAAATAAGTTTACATATGAAGAGTTTAATCATACACATACTTGGCAATGTTTCTTCGGATATTTTTTTTTCACATTGATTTGTCACAACAAAACTCTATACCATACTCAGATTACTACTCTGCTAGTTGTCTCAAATTTGTTATAAAATATGTCAGGATAAAATATGAGATTACATGCTCTCCTAGGTGTTTCCACGCCTACTCAAATAAAATGTACTCAAAATGCCCTTCTGTGTGTGTCATAAATATAACTAACTTCATGTACTTTCCTTTTCCAAAATGTTTAACTGAATCAAGGTTATAGTTGCAGAGAACAGATATTTGTAGCTTAAATTGTTCATTTTTTTACATACAATATTTCAGAACCAGCCCATAACCAATTTCAATCTCCCTCCATCAGTGTCCCCAGAGTTCATCCCATGCCACTATTCCATGTCCCAGCCCACCATAAAATTTGGATTTCTTGATTTCGTCATTGTTGACTCTTAGTTGGATACTTAGTAGGTCAAATTGGACTACAAAACGATATCATTCACAATTTTTTGTGGGGGGCACATCTGGTGATGCTCAGATTTTGCTCTTGACTTTGCGCTCAGAAATCACTTTTGTCTTGGGGTATCATATGGGATGCTAGGGGACTGAACCGTGGTCTGTCCTAGGTTAGCGTGTGCAAGGCAAGTGGCCTACCGCTTGCACCACTGCTTGGGCTTCAGATTCTCAAATATTTTTTAAAGAAACACTATTTTCATTACTCCTTCTAGTAATTCAACCAAGACTTCTCATTAATGGTTTTATCAGTGACATGCATGTGACAAGCAACTGGTTAGTGTTTATAATAATTTTACTTATGACACTATTGAGATTATAAGTCTGTTGCTTCCTTTAGTTTCTAAAGAAAGAAACATTTTAACTTTACTACATATTGTGGGTTCATTAATATGAACATATACCAATAAAACCATTTAATTGACAACTTATGCTTTGTCAAAATGATGGGAGTCAAAATTAAGCTCAGGCTTTATCTTCTTAATTAAGGAAACATACAGAGAAAAAAGGAAGACACTATTTATTCTGATGTTTTCTTTTAAAAAAACAGTTTTTCTATAATTAATTAGCTTTTTAAACTGTAAACTAATTTTTCATTTCTTGATGTTTCTTGGAAAATGCATAAATATTCTTTCTGAATGACCATCTTTTTTAACAGCATTGCTGTAATAAAATTGAAATAGAAAATAATAAGTGGCATACTTTGTAGCTATATAATATTTTGCCATTTAAAATATTTCATATTAATTTATCTTGTGTTAACAAGTATTATGTTAGTAAATGCATTTTCCCACTCAAATTACTGATATCCTTCCACTTTACCACACTAAAATTTGTGTTAAATATTTTGTTTGCTCTGTTCCATTGGCTAACAGGAATTCCAGGCTAATCTGTGATTAACTATTGAAGTTCATTTATCATAGAAAGAAATATTTCTGCAAATTAATTAGTTTTGCTTTAATGGTTTGGTTAAAGATGCCTTTTATAATTAACCAAAATAAATGTTTTAGGGATTAATTGTAGAATAAGCAGTGAATAAATCTATCTAATTGTAGACTGACAGAAAAAAATTATTAAAATAACATTCTTTACCAAGGAGAAAACTGCTTAAACAATGAATCTCCTTTATTACACAAGTCTAATTTACTTTTGAACATTTTAGCTAATGATTTAAAATAAGTGGAAAATAAGTTATTTCTTCCTTTATATAAAACACCATTCATATTTTTAGCAATATGATTGGAGTATTTTAAATCACTTATACTTTTTAAAAAATTTATTGATACTTTTTTATGGGGGGGGGGGGTTACACCCAGCAGTGCTCAGGGGTTACTCCTGGTTCCATGCTCAGAAATTGCTCCTGGCAGGCATGGGGGACCATATGGAACTCCAGGAGTCGAACCAATGACCTTCTGCATGAAAGGCCTTACCTTCATGCTATCTCTCCGGCCCCTTAAATCACTTATACTTGTTTGTTCATTGGGACATGCCCGGCGATGCTCAAGGGTTACTCCTATCTCAGAAATCGCTGCTGGCTTGGGGGACCTCCTGGCTTGGGGGACCATATGGGTCACCAAAGATGGAAGCAAGGTCTGTCCTGGGTCAGCCATGTTCAAGCCAAATGCCATCCCACTGTGCTATAGCTATGGCCCCTCACCAAGGATTTTAATACCTTACATAGCATTTAAAACTGATGACCTAATTATTTAATATTAATGAAACCTTTGGTGAGTTTGAATTTCACAGTTTGTAAAACTTGTCAATGAAATTAAGGACAACATAATTAAACTTCTACTAGAGATTTCCTTTTGGAGTTAAATATTTTTCTGGGTCTATGCAAACTATGGCGATTGCCATTCTCACATCATTACTACAGTAATTTTTAATATTTATCCTTTAAAAAAGAAACAAACAAAAGCAGCTTACTAATCTTAAAAAATAACTGTAGTAAAAGCCTGTCTCAAATACAGGCAGGGACTGGGAAGGAAGGGGGGGCATTGGTGGTGAGAATGTTTTACTGGTGAAGGGGGATGTTCTGTTTATGACTGAAACCCAACATATATATATATATATATGTTTATATATATATATATATATATATATATATATGTTCCTATTTGTATCTGAGAAGGCTTAAAGAATCCTAACTAGTTTTATAATCCTAACTAGTAATTACATTATATTGGCTTTTGGAGCTTTTCAACAAACTAAACAATGTCTCCATAATTTGGCAAGAGAACTTTTGTTTAGTATTTTTGATTTGTGTTTTTGATAAATAACGGAATCTCCTATAAGTAATGATGCAAAGTATTCTTAAAGTTCTATATTAGTAAAATACTCTTTTAGTTTTAAACTTTTGATGTACGGTTTGGCTAAGATTAGGGACTGAAGTGGTGGCACAAGCCTTAGGGCATCACCCTTGCACGCACTAACCTAGGACTGACTGTGGTTCAATTCTCCTGTGTCCCATTTGGTCCCTCAAACCAGTAGCGATTTCTGAACACATAGCCAGAAGTAACCCCTGAGCACCACTGGATGTGGCCCAAAAAAGAAGAAAAATTAAAGGCTATTTATGGTTTTGACTATAATTTGAGGCTTGATTTTTCATTTTGACAGATTCTACAGATTCTGCTCAGTTAGAAATTTCCCATACACGATATCATTTTGTTAAATAAGTACAGATTATGAGTTACTCTTTCTGCAATGCTAATGGCCCCTTTCTTTATGTACTTTCTTTTCTTTTCTTTTCTTTCCCTTTTTTGTGGGGCTGGGGGGAAGATACCAACATTTCTCAGGGATTACTCCTGGTTCTATTCTCAGGAATCACCCCTGACAGTGCTTGGGAGACCATATTGGATACCAGGACTTGAAATAGGTAAAGTTAGCTTAGAGTAAGATAAATACCCTCTCCAATGTACTATCCCTCAAATTCTAGATTCTTACTCTTTTTTATTACATTCACATTAACATTTATAACACACACATATAGACATACATATAATTTTGGGAATTCTCAGACTACAGCATTTCTGGGTTAATATTATATCATTATTCATTTTCTTCATTAAGTTTTAAGATATGTTGCCTTCTATGTAGAAATTAAAAATATCCCAGAAATCTGACTTATCTGTGTCAAACTACTTACAATCTCCTTATACTTTATTTTTATTTATTATTTATTTATTTATCTATTAATTTATTTATTTTGTTTTTTGGGCGATCCCCAGTGATGCTCGGGGTTTACTCCTGGCTATGCGCTCAGAAATTGCTCCTGGCTTGGGGACCATATGGGATGTCTGAGGATCAAACTGCAGTTGTCCTAGGTTAATTGCCACCTGCCCCTCTCCTTATGCATTTATTGAACATTTTATCTCACTCTCTAACCTGATATTTTAAGTAAAATAATTTAAAAATCACACAGATATTTATTATAAATTATATATCATATATATTTACATCATGGTAGTGAGATCATCGTTTTAGTCACTTTAAGAAGATAAAAGAAAGGGGCTGGAGTGATAGCACAGTGTGTTTGCCTTGCAAGTGGATGACCCTGGATGGACCCGGGTTTGATTCCTACTATTCCATATGGTCCCTCCAGCTTGCTAGGAGCAATTTCTAAGTGCAGAGCCAGGAGTATCCCTTGAGCCCTGCCAGGTGTGGCCCAAAAATCTAAACAAATAAATGTTTAATAAAATAGAAGGGATTTGTGTTCTATAGGGTACAACTTACCCACTGAAGAGTAATTTGGGATACCTTAGTCAGGGGTCGACAACCTGTGGCTCCAGAGCCGCATATGGCTCTTTTGAAGCTTTTCTGTGGCTACTACATCAGGGCCGATAACAGGGGTATGTGGGGAATAGTATCACTTAAATATTTTAATTTGCTATTAATTTGAACAAATATATTTTAAGTGAAAATATATATATATATGCAAGTGAAGAGTTCTTTTTTCTTCATATTGACAGCAACTTCGCTATCCTGTATTAAGAAATAAAACATTGTATGTAGTGATATATTTGTTTTAAATATCACAATGGTTTTGCGGTTCCTGATTTTTTACCCCCTTTGGAAACAAGTCCAAGTGGATCTTCATGTCTTAAAGTTGACAACCCCTGCTTAGACAAATATCCTAAATCCCATATTTTGCCCATTTTATCTGTCCTAGAATAAACAAAATGCATTTAGTTTAAAAGTTGTGATTGATATATGGTTGAATATTAGCTATAGATATTCTAGAGAGTAACAGAAATATTATTTACATAGTTATTAAAATTATTTTCTTTTTATTGAAGACCATATCTCACAGTGTTTAGAGCTTACTTGTAATTTTGAACTCAGCAATCACTTCTGGTGATTCTAGGTATCAAATCTTGTCTGCTACATGCAAGGGAAGTATATTACGTACTACACTATTACTCTGGCTCAGAAAACCATTAACTTTTATACTGGGCATTGATAACATGCAAATATAAGAATATATTTTTTTCGGGACCAGGCGTGGCTCTGGAGGTAAGGTGCCTGCCTTTCCTGTGCTAGCCTAGGATGAACCGCGGTTCGATCCCCCGGTTTCCCATATGGTCCCCCAAGCCAGAATCGACTTCTGAGCGCATAGCCAGGAGTAGCCCCTGAGCATTACCGGGTATGGCCCAAAAAGCAACAAAAAAAAAAAGAAAAAAAAAAAAGAATTAAAGAATTTTTTTTCAGAAATATAACATTAATTTTAAATATTCTAAACCTATTTTAATTATTACTTAGCTTTAACCTACAATAATTAAAAAAGGCATTGTTGATAGTTTTGGGATTTTTTTCTCACATTATAATCAGAGATAAAAGCCAATATTTTTATTTCTGAACAAATTGTTTATGTAAAATTTGACCCAATTTGGCATAAAATGAAACTCTATTTTATCTCACAGTTATAAGAAATTGAACATTCAAGCACAGGGCAATTATCTTGGATTTAATTTTATTAAATCTATTATACCACATAATTGTACTCACTCAAATTGTAAGCAAAACAATTATTTCAGTCTTCATTTAAGCCATATAAAATTTAAGCACATTGTTACATATAATCCTCTGTGTTTCTGGTTTAAGTTAAAAAAAAGCAATAGCAAAGTTCAGTACTCAAAATAATAGATTGTGACATTCTTTTCTTTCCTCACAAATATTGTTATGTCTCAACAAAAATAAAGGTGACATGATTTAAAATAGCATAAACATTTTTGTTTCTTTGGACTATGTATATAATGAATACGATTACTTTCATAAGTGTTGACTACATGTCGTGAAAATGTATGCATGATGATATGCAAAAAAGAATATATAAAATGCAAAAATTTCTATTTAACAATGACATTGTTCCTTTATGCTTTAGGAAACATTTTATTTTTGTTTTGTTTTGTTTGGGGTCACACCCAGCAGTGCTCAGGGATTAATCCTGGCTCTATGCTCAAAAATTGCTCTGGGCAGGTTCCGGAGATTATATGGGATGCTGGGATTCGAACCACTGTCCTTCTGCATGCAAAGCAAACGCCTTTCTCTATGTTATCTCTCCGGCCCCAGGAACATCTTTATGTTGAGCATTTCAAATATCTGAACATGCCATACATCCCTAATATTTTTTTTAAAACACATGCATGCATATATGACAATGCAAGTTAATTTAAGGTCTTCTCTCCGGTGATATTTTATTCCTTTGTTTTATTATATGAATCATTTAATATAGCTTAACAATGAGAAAATTGAAGCATACTACATATCTTATTCGTGGTGTGTGTGTGTGTGTGTGTAGGATTGGTGATTTGGGTGATACCCCAATTTTTGTGCTCAGGACTTTGCTGATTGAACCTTGTTTGACTACATAAAAGACAAGACATTGTACTATTTCTCTTGTTCATAACTTATCTTTACAATTATATTGGTACCAAATTCTAGGATATAAATCTTGTTTGATTTATACATCATAAACCAGTTTTCAGTTATTGAATATTCACTACAGATAATCAGTTTTGTGAAACATTAATGGCAGCTCTATCTAGTGTAAGTAGTACAAAGACACTAATATTATATACTGAAGCTGATTCTATAAATCTTGATAAATTACTATTTTTTAGAAGATAATGTATTTACTTAGAATAGGAAAAGGTTTCTTGTGTTCAGGTTAAATTATTTTAAAATAATTAGAAAAAATCTTCAAATCAAGTAACCTGCTAAAATTATTAAGAAAACATCCAGGAGAAAAAGAACAGGATAGATAAAAGATGTAAAACACTTAGTTTAAAATATACTAAAGGAAAGTAGGAATATTCTATAATTTTTCTCAAAGTCATTTCATCTCTTCAATATTGAGTGTAATCTCTTTACCTTCCTATAGATAACATATATTGCTTCTTATCATAGTAGGAATTCCAACACATGTTTTATATGATAAATATTTACTTGAAAACTAAGTAAGTATTGTTAAGTAATGAAAGAATTTTTTAAGTTACAATAACTAACACTGCTTATTAATCACTATTAATCCTAATAATGAAGAAATCAAGTCCTCAACAATGACTAAATTTATCCATAAGATATTATTTAGGGGCCCAGGAGATAGCATGGAGGTAAGGTGTTTGTCTTTCATGTAAAAGGTCATCGGTTCGAATCCCGGTGCCCCATATGGTCCCCCGTGCCTGCCAGGAGCAATTTCTGAGCATGGAGCCAGGAGTAACCCCTGTGCACTGCCGGGTGTGACCCAAAAACCAAAAAA
>PVKC010019073.1:0-19297 GCA_004027635.1 Crocidura indochinensis
TGGTGATGCTCAGGGGTTACTCTGGGCTACGCACTCAGAAATTGCTCCTGGCTTGGGGGATCATGTGGGATACCGGGGGATTGAACTGTGATCCGTCCTAGACTAGTGCCAGCAAGGCAGATGTCTTACCGCTTGCACCACAGCTCTGGCCCCTAGTCCTTGAATCCTTTCTCTCTTTCTCTCTCTCTCTCTATCTTTCTCCCTTTCTCTCTCTCCCTCTCTCTCTCTCTCTCTCTCTTTTCTTTATATATATTAGTTAGCTGTGAAGGCCATATCCATTAATGCCTAGCGATTCAGAGCCTTAAAATATCACTTAATTTTGTTTTGGTTTGTGTACCACACCCCATCAATGCTCTGGATTACACCCAACTCAGTGCTCAGGGGTTACTCTCAATAGTGCTCTGGGCACTATGTGGTACCAAAAAACTTGGGACTCCCAGATACAAAATAAGCACTCAGTTCATTGAACTATCTCACCTATTACTAATTTAATTTAATTGTTTTGTCTGGGGATGGTCACACCCAGTCATACTCAGGGCTTATTCCTAGCACTGTGCTCAGGAACCACTGCTAACAGTGCTCAGGAGCATTGGTATTGAGATCAAACCCATACCACCTGTATGAAGTCACTGCCTTAATCATTGTACTATCTCTCTGGTACCTTATCACAAACTTTTCCTGAATATTTTTTCTTAATTTTGGATCACAGATGGCTGTACTCAGGACTTTTGCCTTGCTCTGTGGCCAGGGATAACTCCTGATGCGGCACATAGGTCCAGATGTGTTTTCAGAATCAAACCCAGGTCAGTCACATGCAAGACAGGTGCCCTACCTACTGTATTATCGCTCCAGTCCCTCCTCACTAAATTTAAAAGATTCAAGTCCTGGGGTCAGAGCGATGGTGCAGCAGGAGGGTGTTGGCCTTGCACACTGCTGACGACCCAGGAGGGACCTGAGTTCAAGCCCTGGTGTTCCATATCGTCCTCCAAGCCAGGAGTGATTTCTGAGTGCATAGCCAGGAGTAGCCCCTAAGAGTCACCACGTGCCCCCCCCCCAAAAAAAAGAATTGTGTCTTACAAGATATGTCCCTTGACCACTGTATAATTAAAATAGAGACCAGAAAAAGAAAAATCTCAGAATGCTGTGAATACTTAGAACTGATACAACAAAATCAACACACTTATTTTTTTGTTTTGTTTTTGGGCCACAGCTGTTAGCACTCAGGAGTTACCCCTGATAGTTACTCATGATAGGGCTGAAGAGATAGCACAGTATTAGGGTGTTTGCCTTGCATGCAGCCAACCCAGGATGGATGGTGTTTGAATCCTAGCACCCTCTCTGTTCCCCAGAGCCAGCCAGGAGCAATTTCTGAGCACAGAGCCAGAAGTAACTCCTGAGCACTGCCAGGTGTGACCCAAAAACAACAACAACAAAAAAGAAACTAGTCATGGCAAGTTTGGAGAATCACATAGGATGCTGGGGACCAAACCCAGTTGACTGTGTGCTAGGCAAGTGCCCTACCCATTGTGCTATCACTCTGGCCCCAAAATGAACACAATTATAAATAACACAACTCTAAGAAGAAATCAAAAGAAAAGTTTAAAAATAAAATTTGGGGGCCGGAGGAGGCTGATGCACTGCGGCTGCTGAGCTGTCTTCTAGCTCATCTCGGCCCTCTCCGCGTCTTGTCTCTGGCCCCACTGCGCCTCACGGCAGCAGTGCAGAAGCGCAGCACGATGGTGTGCATTCCCTGTATCGTCATTCCAGTGCTGCTCTGGGTCTACAAAAAGTTCCTGGAGTCATATATCTACCCGCTGGTGTCCCCTCTACTTAGTCAGCTGTGGCCTCGAAAAGAAATACAGCAAGTCAATGACCATGGCAAAGGGGACTATAAGGGTGCAGTTATAAATGAATTACCAACAAAGGGACCAACAGAAATTTCTGATAAAAAGAAACAATGAAGGAGGCCCTCCCTCGGATTTTATTGTTGTGAGAATGGACCTGATAATCAGAGCACCTTTTCTTTGTGACTATCTCTGACATTTCTCTCTGAGATCTCAGTATGGGATAGGGTAGTGATTCACCTGCTAAATGTGGTATTTATATTTAAGATGGATTGCATTGTATTTAATGACCTCATTTCCGAGTTCTTTTTCACTAAATTAGCTTTTGTTTCTATTATTCCAATTTTAAAGAATATGAATAAATAGGTTTGTGCTTGAAAAAAAAAGGAAAATGAAACGAAAGCTTTAAGCATTGAATGATGGCTTGCTTTTGTGTGTTTCAGAATTCCAGATTCCATGGTTTTTAATTATTATGTGTGGAATATTTGGACTAACAATCATATTATTTGCTTTGATATTTTCTAAGCAGCAAAGGTAGGTGTAAAAGTCTACTTTAACATCTTTTGCTGTTGTCTATATTTCTATTTGTCTCCATATATTCAAGACTCATGAATGAAATTTTTAATTGACCCAATGAGATCTTCTGTCTTTTTATACATTTTCCACTTTGTTATATACCTCTGAAAAAAATTATAGGTTTATCTGGGAGGTTGGATATGATATTGAGCTGAGGTTAGTGATCACACACCTTGTAAGAACAAAACTATTTCCTCTAGCTGTCTCTTCACCTCTTTAGAATTCTAAAGATATTGGCCTATTCATTCCAGAACTGTAAATTAGCACTTATTCTTTGGTTAATTTTGACATTATTCTAGTTGGCAAGTAAATTTAAGGGCCAACTGAAGTTACCTAGACAATTACAACTAATAGTGTCTTTTTAGAATTTCACATGAAGCTGATTTCAAGTAAATCAGTGGTAGGATGCTTGCCTTTGAAAGTAACAGACAGTGGATGGACCCAGGTTAGATTCTCAGCATCCCATTAATCTCCTAAGACTGTCAGGAGCAATTTCTAAGCACAGATCCAGGAGTAAGCCCTGAACACTTAGGTTGTTGGAATATTTATGATCTGGTATTTCTCTTCTAGTTAGAAGCATAGCTAAATTTATCACTTACATCCTGGGATTTTCATTTTTGGAGTGAGCTTAGTTATCTCTGTTTCACTATCTCTTCTGGAGAGAAAATTTTAAAAAAATTCTTTTTTTTTTATATTTTATTTTAACACCTTGATTACATACATAATTGTGTTTGGGTTTCAGTCATGTAAAGAACACCACCCATCACCAGTGCAACGTTCCCATCACCATTGTCCCAAATCTCCCTCCTCCCCACCCACCCCCCGCCTGTACTCTAGACAGGCTCTCCATTTTCCTCATACATTCTCATTATTAGGACAGTTCAAAATGTAGTTATTTCTCTAACTAAACTCATCACTCTTTGTGGTGAGCTTCATGAGGAGAGCTGGAACTTCCAGCTCTTTTCTCTTTTGTGTCTACCAATACATTGCTTTTAGTTTTAGGAAAAAAGGAAAATCGAAAACGGGGCCCTTAAAGGATAGGGCAACCTACTTGATGTGGGACTAAAGGTACAAGGTTACCTGACATTGACAAATTAGGTCAAATAAAAATTAATAATTCTTTCCACTCTGTTTTGCCAGAAGTGCTTTGCAGAAGTATTAAATATGTTGCAACAGTTTTGTAGGAAAGAATAAGCAGAAATTCACTCAGACATTCCCCCATCTCTAGATCATTCTCACTCCTACTTGCCTTCAAGGCAAAAAAATCAGTAGAGCATTACAACCTGTTACAAGTTATGATTTAAGAGAAAATGCACAGGAAACATCATACAGAGAATTAGATGACCTAGGATCACTCATCTTGTTTATTCCCAAAAGTTTTTCCTATTGTCCCAAAACTGGGTGGTAGAAGTATTTTCATCCTCTTCTTCTACCTATTATTTTCCCTGAAATAAAAGGATTGGGGGTATCTCTGAGCAATTTGACTATCTTCCTTGCACTCTGCACTAAAATAAAGCCTTTCCTTTTTTGCAAAAGTCAGTATGACAGTATTTGTGTTTCTGATGCACCCAGGAGTGAGTCCACATTCAGCTTAAAATAATAAAAATAAAATATTTTTCTCAATAAAATATCAGTCACCAAAAACAAGGCTATTTAAGTTTAATTTTTTTCATGTAAAGCAATATGAATTTCTACCACAGAATAAATTCACTTTTGCAATATGAAACATAAAGAAATAGGTTAATAAAGATTTGTTTCAGAAGAAATCTTTGTTAAAGTAGTACTGCATTGTAACATTATATGTTTCAGAGATACCAAGATCAAAACAGGTGTAGGACCACTAAGTAGCAAGCTAGGCTCAAAGGGGACCATGTATTCTAGCAGCCCCGGGGGTGAGGGAGGAGGATATGGGAGGTAGGATGGGAACAGAGGTGTAGGGAGTATAATTCGGTGATGGGAATCCCCCTGATATTATGTTAATATGTACCTAAAATATTATTGTCAGCAATATGTAAGTCACTATGATCAAAATAAAAATTATATTTAAAAAAAAATAAGCATAGCTAAAATTCCTTAAAGCTATAAGAGAGCCTATTCTATGTTCTCTTGGATTCAAAAGACTCTAGTTCTTTTGCTGTCCCTATTGCTTGATCTTGTTTGAGTCTCTTCCTCTTTTGGCCTTCATGCTCTTAAAAATTATATGAAACTCAGTGCTGGAGTGATAGCACAGTGGTAGGGCGTTTGCCTTGCCATGGCTGATCAAGGCGGACCTTGGCTCTATTCTCAGCGTTCCATTTGATCCCCCAAGCCAGGAGCATTTTCTGAGTACATATCCAGGAGTAACCCCTGAGTGTCAATGGATGTGGCCCAAAAAAGCAAAATATATACATATATATGTATATATATATATATATATGAAGCTCTTAAATTTTGTGATCTTTAAAGTTCATTCTAGTGAGTGAGCTTACAAGCAAAAGATATGGGTTCAATTCCAGAACTGAAAAAAAAAATCCAAAAATTTATTTGATCTGTAAAATCTGTTTTTCTTCTTTAAAAAATATTTTAAACTATCTAAAAACTCAAAATATTGAAAAATTGTTAGTACTGATTTTCAGTTGTCTCACATTTAATTGAGATAACTTTAACCCCTTTTCTATAATTAGAGTATTCAAAACTCCCAGTTTATCCTGTTGTAGCACTGAAAACCTTTTATTCTAGAACATAAGACAAATTCTGAGTAGTAGAAATGGAACATCACCAATTATGCTAAAAGCCTATACATGTATCCATAAAGGGATATTTCAAGTAGAGCTTAAGTTAAAATAATACTCTATAGATTGAGGTGCTATGTCAACTTTTTCTCAGAATCCTAGAACTTTAAAAAGCTTTAGATATTTCTGCTTTTGCCTGAAGTTTTGTGAGTGAACATTCCAAGGGACTTAATGGTTATCATTAGTAGACTAGGAGTAATCTCTAGTGAAGTATTTTGAATTTGAATAAAATGAAACCAATCATAATTCTTATGCCTGGATAGCTTCACTAAGTTCTCTTGTTTCACTAACAACTCAACTGAGCCTTTGAGCCAGAATTCATCAGGAAAT
Source organism: Crocidura indochinensis (assembly GCA_004027635.1). Classification (NCBI taxonomy): domain Eukaryota; kingdom Metazoa; phylum Chordata; class Mammalia; order Eulipotyphla; family Soricidae; genus Crocidura; species Crocidura indochinensis. Next base: position 5,522 of record PVKC010019073.1, read on the forward strand.
ACTAGATCCATATTAAGAGAATTTGCAAATGGCAACTTGAAATCTAAATTCACCCTGCAGGTCCATGGTTTTCAGTTCTTATTTTGACTTTAGAACAAAGGTTTTGTTTTAAAATAATTTTTATTTTGACCAAAGTGGATTACAAATCTTTCACAGTAATATTTAAGGTACATAATGACATTGAATCAGGGGCATTTCCACCACCAATGTTGTCCTCCCTCCACCCCTGTTCCCAACATACATCCTATATCCCCCTTCTTTGCACCCTGAGCTGCTAATATAAGTGGTCCCCTCGGTATCTAGCTTGTAGTAGATGGAGTATCAATTCTGTTGTCGTTGGCTTTGGACTTGGTATTTAAGTCTGATCATTTTTTATGTCTACTCAATGTTCATACGACTGTTTGGTCTTAGCACAAAGATTTTTTTAACAAGATTTTTACTAGGGAATTCCTTAATACAAAAATAAAGATTACCATTTTTACTTTCAAAACTAAAATGTTCAGCTGGTAAGATAGTTCAAGTAGTAGAGCACATGCCTAGCATATGCAGTATCCTAAGTTCAATCTCCAGTGTCATATGGCCCCCAACTCCAACCCAGTAACAAAGGGGATATCCCTAGTCACCTCTGAGCACTGTTGGGTGTCCCCTATAAAAATATAAATGTAAAATAACTGAGAGGTAAGTGCAATTAGGTTGATATTAATTATTGCATAACCACATCTGTGGGGACAGATGTTCCAACCAGTCATCCCATTTGAGAATAAAGTCTTTGGTCTCTCACCATTTTTATTCCTCTTCTTAACTTTACAAAAAATGATTCCTTCATTTACATGGTTTGCTTTGTACTTAGAGAGTGCAAAGTTTTCCAGTCTGACACAACTAGAAGACTCACTTACAAATATGTGCCAAAGTACATCTTCTTTGAAAAGGAAGGGCACTAGATATTTAGGAATCTTTGGTTGCTGTATTTGGGATTATAATGCATTTTTAATGTTAAATATTTGAAATAGTTATAGAGAGTTACAGAACCAAGTTGCATGACAACATGACAGAACACAAAGTCAGGTACTTTGAATTTGAGTCCTAATTGTGGCAAGTCTCAGTGCATGATTGAAGTGCATAATCCATGTTCCTTATATGTCTCTCTCCAAAGACAATATCTACCTTGTTATAGTCAAAATTAAATATTTACTAGAGAGGTTGATAGGCTGATTTAATAAAGGACCATGTAGTAAATCTTTGTGACCCTTGCACACTGAGCCAGGAATAAGCACTAAACAAGCCAAGTCAGGCCTATAGGCAAATATATAATTATATAATAGGAAAACTATGTTCTATTAAAATTTACTTCATATGAAAGCTTTATTAATATTTGTTATTCTTCGATTCTTCTGTAGTTTTATAGTGTCACATATTGGTATTATTTTTCTCCTTTTTCTTATATTTTACTTATACAAAGTATAAATCAATGCCAGTATTTATTTCTGTCTTTTGAAATAGAGAATGTATAACTTTTAAGATTTTTCACATGCAAATTTTATTTGTTTTTCAAGGATTAAGATGCTGATCTTGCCCCCAGTTCCAGTTCCAAAGATTAAGGGAATTGATCCAGATCTCCTCAAGGTAAATAAAAAAGTATGTAATGAAAGATAGCACCAATTAAATGATACCTGAAAACCCTGTGCTGTGTTTATTTTGCAAACTAAAAGTATAATATTTTTTACTCCTCCTAGAAAAATTAAAATTTAAATATATATCTCCAAATTGTGAGAATTTTATGTATGTATAAGTTCTAAGCTGATATATTGTGGTGTTATAATTGTTTTACCATTTTTCTTCTGTTCATAATCATCATTTGTTTCTGTAATTTGTTAAGGCACTTTATATAATCTTCATTATTATTAAATTGCTATTAGAAACTATTTCTTTTTATAGATCCTCTATTTCCTTCTACTTCCTAGGAGGGGAAACTAGAAGAGGTGGACACCATCTTAGCCATTCATGACAACTATAAGCCTGAATTCTACAATGATGACTCTTGGGTTGAATTCATTGAACTAGATATTGATGATCCTGATGAGAAGGCTGAAGGATCAGATACAGATAGACTTCTAAACCATGACCGTGAGAAAACACTTAATATTTTGGGGGCAAAAGATGATGACTCTGGACGTACCAGCTGTTATGAACCTGACATTCTGGAGACTGATTTCCATGCTAGTGACACATGTGATGGTACCTCAGAGCTTGAGCAGCCACAGAGGTTAAAAGAAGCGGTTCTCTTGTGCCTTGAGAAGAAACAAAATCACTCACTCGCTGATGATACTCTCTCTTCTATTCCACAACCCAGTGTAACCTTAGCCCAGGAAAGTAAATCAAGACCACTTGTTATGGGTGGAACTGAATCAACTCATCCAACTATTCACACTCAGCTAAGCAATCCAAGTTCACTGGCAAATATCGACTTTTATGCCCAGGTAAGCGATATTACACCAGCAGGGAGTGTGGTCCTATCCCCGGGCCAAAAGATGAAGGCAGGGATGGTCCACTTTGACATTCATCCAGAAGTGGTTTCACTCTCCCAATCAAATTTCATCATGGACAATGCCTACTTCTGTGAGGCTGATGCCAAAAAGTGCATCACAGCAGGCCCTCACCTAGAGGTCCAATCACGTGCAGAGCCAAGCTTTAACCAGGAAGACATTTACATCACCACAGAAAGCCTTACCACTACTGCTGGGAGATCTGGGACAGCAGAACCTACTCTGAGTTCTGAGCTGCCTGTCCCAGACTACACATCCATTCATCTAGTACAGTCTCCACAGGGCCTCGTCCTGAATGCGACTTCCTTGCCTTTGCCTGACAAAGAGTTTCTCTCATCGTGTGGCTATGTGAGCACAGACCAACTGAACAAAATCATGCCATAGCCTTTCTTTGACGTCCTATGAGCTACGTACGTATTTAATGGCTGGGGCATGAATGCTTAAACCAAAACAATGTCTAAACCTTTTAGGGGGAGGGCGGGGGGTTATGGATCCTAAATGCCTTTTCCTGAATTGTAAAACATGATATTAAAACAACAAAAAAAGAAGAATGCTTAATCAGATAGCTATTCCTATTGTGAATTGTAAATATTTTAAAGAATTGTCTCGAAGACTGTTTAGTGTCTGTGATTGTTTTGTCATTGTGGGTGTTAATTTTGTGATACTAAGCATTGAATGACTATGTTATTAATGTATAGCAAATCATGCTTTTTAAAAAAGCAAACTATCAGGTGGCTTTTGCAGTTCAGGAAAATTGAATGCAAATCATAGCACAATTTGATTTTTTTAATAATTAGGAACTAAAAATTGCAGATCAAGAGGCAAAAAAACATAGTTTGGGTATGTGAGAACATTTATTTTGACATAAAACTGATAAAGATATTTTTAATAATTTACACTGCAAGCATGATTATTTTGTATTACACTATACACTGTGTCCTGTAGCTCATGTGACCCATCAAGAAAAGGTAGCAACTACAGTCTAAAAGGGCTCACTGCTAAGGCCAGTGAACCTAGAGAAAGAAAGAAAAAAAAACCAGTTAGTTCTTTACAAATCCCTTTTTATATTTCCCCAAATTGCTTTTAAAAATTCTAAAATGATTGTAGTTATCTGCTTTGTTCGAACAGGTTTATCTAAATTTTTCTTGTTCTTTTTTTTGTATTTGTTTAATCTAAATTTTGAAACAAATAGTTGTTGATTTCAAAATCTCTAAAATACTTTCACAGGTCAACTTACCATAAACAGAACAACAAGCAAAACCCTTTCTGCCCAATTTTTGGCTCATGTCAGAAAGCCATGTAATCAGGGAAATGGGAATGAGAACTAATTCCAGCAACAAGTGCACTCAAACCCAGTGTGCTCCGTACTTGCTCATGGATCATCCGTATTTTTGTGCAAAGAAACAGAGCAAGTTGCCCACCACCTCTGCCTGGTGTGCCTCATGCACAATCTAGTTTGGTTTCCTAGTTACCTAACAAAGGAATATGGTCCAAGAAGCATCTGATATGACTCGAAGCATGTAAAAATAAAAAGAACAAAATTAAGAAACAGGTTTTTGTTTCACAGCCTATTTCCGGGCACATGCTCACTTTTCACAGTAATGAGAAACACAAAAAAGGAGCCTCAAAATCCCCACAGAGAGCTCAAAATTTCCCTTTGGTTATTACAGAAATTTTTCTGCCCTGTATCAGATTTATTTAAAAGACAAAAAGAAATGTTAGACTTTTAAAATTTCCCCTCTTTGGAACCAAAGTGATAGCACAGAAGTAAGGCTTTTGCCTTACAAGAGGTGACCCTGATTCTATTCTCAGCATCCCAGATCGTCCCCTGTGCCTGCCAAGAGTGACTTCTGAGTGCAGAACCAGGAATAACTTCTGAGCTCCACCAGATGTGGCCCAAAAACAAACAAACAAACAAACGAATGAATGAATGAATGAAATTTCTCCTCTTAGAAGTCTAACTTCACGGCCATAGTCAGTGGAAAAAGGCCTATATCATTTTTAATTTATTTTTCAATCCCTTCACAAATTAAGCATCATTCTTTAGAACATTGAGATAGCTTATCCACTAGCTTATCAACAAGTAAAGAACCTCATCTTGCTTAAGAACACCTCTCAAAATAAAAGATCCCCCCCCCCAGAGGTTAACAAAATGTTAAGCAGTCATTTGACACTGAGCTCGATCATTGTAGGAAACTAGCTTAATGATCTTTTAAAATTCCTTGTTTCTTGCAGGAAGGACTGTGAACTAGAATTCGGTGTTTAAAGTTCAACATATTACTTTGTAATAGGTGTTTATAACAAAATTTCTGCTACTTTGCTGCTATGGTTTTCTCTAAAACTACATCATTTTGTTTCATATAAAATTTCATCAAGTAGAACTTAATACAGTAAAACTGTGTGTTTGGAAAAAGTACGTTACTGTTTCTCAATAGGCTGACAACATTTTAATAGCCAAAAATAGCTAAATACCTCAATCCGTTTCAGAATGTCATTTTGGTACTTTGCTGGCCACACAAGCCATTATTCACTAGTATGACTAGTTGTGTCCTGCAGTTTATATTTAACTTCCTTTGTCTGTGGATTTTTTCCTTCAAAGTTTAATAAATTTATTTTCTTGGATTCTTGATGGTATCTATGCTTCTATTGTTAGACACTCATGTTAAAGACACCAGACTGCATATGAAAAGTTCTTCTTATTCATGATCTGTGGAACCAAGCATAACTGATGTAAACTCATTGGCAATAAGGTGAAGCATTTGGAATATATTCAGAAAAGGTTGTACCCTAACTCTCTTTATGGAATTAACTAGAGTTCAGACCACAAATTGGCTACTAGCTTGCCTGAATTGTACCTTCTCCCCAAGTCAGAACTTTTTGCATGTAAAAGGGTCTCTAGAATCACACTTTAGTTGCTGCATAGTTCGCATGGTCTGTTCAACAGGAACATTAAAGTACATTTCTAATTTAAACATGTTGTCCAGGAATAATGAAAACAATGACTCCTGTATCCTTCCCATAAACACAAGCAACTTTGACAGAAGAGCTATTTTTTTTTTTTTGGCTTTTTGGGTCACACCCAGCAGTGCTCAGGGGTTACTCCTGGCTCCATGCTCAGAAATTGCTCCTGGCAGGCACGGGGGACCATATGGGGCACCGGGATTCGAACCGATGACCTTTTGCATGAAAGGTAAACACCTTACCTCCATGCTATTTCCCGGGCCCCAGAAGAGCTATTTGTCATCATAGGAAGCAGATACTAATTCAGGCCTAAGAGAGAAGCCTGGTATGTAGGTTGCATAGAAAACCTAAGAAAGTAAGAAAGCCAGGAAGCAGATTCCTCTACAAAAGACTAAGCAGGTTTACTACTAAAAACCAGACTCTTGATAGGTGGGAGTCTGTCCTGGCATTGCAAATTTCATTGCATAATTATTTATTGCTTCAATAAGTTGAATGCACTTTTTGTTTTGCTAGAGAGTTTGGTTTCATACCAATAAAATATTTATCTGCTAATGCCTCTCCTTTTTTGAGCAGCCGTTACCTAATAGAACCATGGATTCTACAAATAAGACATACTTATAGTTCTTACATCTGTACTTATATTACCATACAAAAGGACAACGTAGTTTGGAAAATTGTCTCTTCTTTTACTGACATAAAGCATATGCTGCCTTTACACTAACAAAACAGGCATAGCACTAAAGGAACACTGAATTTCTAAATATGGGGGACTCCTTTATAACCTTCCTAGTAGATTTTCCTTCCTTGGCTGGCACTGAGCTGTCAGTAGGAGCAAAGAAATGCTAGAGAGTTGTATAAATGGATCTGTAGATAATTACTCCAACTGTTGCTATGAGCATTACTGAAAAGCACAAAGGTTTTCGTCCTACATCTTTTCTACCTTACATCCTTATGAGTAGCCTGGGGTCTACTGTGGTCTGTAATCTCATGAAAGTTTAGCGAAACTAAGAAGATCTTGCTGAAGATATAGCAAGAGACACTTATTGCTCCTTGAATAAAGTTTATGATTTCTTGGGTCAATGTGCTAGCTCATGCCTCTTCCTCGATTTGAAAACAAACATCCAGTTACCAATCCTGTTCATGAAATCTCCCTCACCTCTAGGACCCACCTCAAATTCTTTCTTCATTCATCCTCTTCTTTCACTCTAGCTTTAAGTGATCATTGCCTACTCTGAACCAATTTTTTAATTTGTCACGTGTTTTATTTTACAGTTACAAAGTTGTTCATTATTGAGTTTTGGTCATACAATGCCCAACACTTCACCAGTGCATATTTCCCACCACAAATATCCCCAGTTTGCTTTCCACCCTATCCCCTTCAAGACCCTCCCTCTTGCTCTTCTCTCTACTTCTATCTCTCACTCTTCTCTTTTCCCTTCTAAACAATGTGATTTGCATTATTGCTACTGAAGTAGTATCATACATATAAGCTTACTTCCTTCCAGCACCCAGTTCCTGGCCAGAGTGATCATTTCCAACTATTATTTCATAGTGGTCTCTTCTCTACTTTAACTGTACTCCACTCTTTGTGCCAAATTTTCTACCATGGACCAGTCTTCTTAGTCCTCATCTCTATTATCTATTATCATATTATTTTTATATTCCACAAATGAGTGCTATTATTCCATATCTATCTCTATCCCTGACTTATTTTTCTCAGCACAATATTTTCTGTATTCATCCATGTATAAGCAAATTTCATTACTGCATTTTTCCTAACAGTGACATTGTTTCTGAATGTGTAGATTCCCACAGTTTCTTTATCCATTCATCTGTTCACATATACTTGGATTGTTTCCAGATTCTGGCTTTTTTGGATATAGTTACAATAAATATAAGAGTGCAGATGCCTTTCTGCATTGTGTTTTTTGGGCTTCTAGGATTATTCCCATGAGTGGTGGTATTAAAGAGCTAAATTTCTAGTTTTCTGAGTAATGGTCATATTGTTTTCCAAAAAAGCTGGACATGCTGACACTCCCGCCAAAAGTGAATGCGAGTCCCTTTCTCCTATGACACACCAGCACTGGTTGCTCTTGTTCTTCTTTATGTGTGATAGTCTGTGGTGTGAGATGATATCACATTTGTAGTTTTGATTTTCATCTCCCTGTTGATTAAATAATATGGAGCATTTATCTGCTTTTCTGAATTTCTTCTATGAAGAAACTACAGAATAATATGTATTTTCTAGTACCGGAACAAAAAATAGTTCACTAGGTGTTGCTAGTTTTAAAATATATCACCATAATAGAACTTCAAACAATCAATTCTTGAGCAATAATCCCAGGAAGTAACTTTTGAAGGAATATAAAGAAAAGCAATTTCTCAAATGAAAGACACTACACTATAGCTCTGTGAACAATAACAGATGTTACCAATATTTGACACAGGAAAAAATAACCATTTTATGTAAGTATGAAATAACTTGTAAGGAAATTGTCTGTACTTTGACTTTCCCAGTGGAATGGTGCCCAAAAATATAAAGCAGAAATATATTTATTAGTTTTTGGCGCACGTGTGTTACCAGCCCTTGCACGTACTGACTGCATGCACACAAACCACATCTCCCCTCTTAAGATGTTTACTTAGAAATTTTAATGCTGGGATGTGTCCTGAGGCTCTCTTCCCCATTGGGGAAGTCTGTTTGCGTGCTCTCTCTCTCTCTCTCTCTCTCTCTCTCTCTCTCTCTCTCTCTCTCACACACACACACACACACTCACACACAAATTGTCTCTCACTCTCTTGCTTTCTCTCCTTCTGTTCCTCAGAATTTACAAATAAAACCTATTTTTCCTTTAAAAACTACATTTTTTTAGTTTTCCTTTTTCAGTGTTTTAATTTTATTAGGTACATTCACGAACAATATTTCAGTTAGAAATAACAAATGGGGGGCCCGGGAGATAGCATGGAGGTAAGGCGTTTGCCTTTCATGCAAAAGGTCATCGGTTCGAATCCTGGTGCCCCATATGGTCCCCCATGCCTGCCAGGAGCAATTTCTGAGCATGGAGCCAGGAGTAATCCCTGAGCACTGCCGGGTGTGACCCAAAAACCAAAAAAAAAAAAAAAGAAAGAAAAAGAAAAAAAAAGAAATAACAAATGGATTTGCAGTTAAGCTACACATCATTCTAACATTTTATGAGCAAGAAAACCAAAGCTTAAAGAACTAACGTGACTTTTTCTGAATTAATTAATTAATAAGTGATGCAGCCAGGGCAGATATTCTGATAAATTCAGTATTCTGAAAAAAAAAAACAATGAAGTTATTGGGATCGGAGCGACAGAACAGGAGTAGCATGTTTGTCTTGCATGTAGCCAACCTGAGTTTGATCCCTAGCATCCCATCTGATACCCCACACCCACCAGGAGTGATCCCTGAGCATAAAACCAGAAGTAAGCCCTAAGTACTGCTAGGTGTAGCATCAAAATAAAATGAAAAAAAAACAGGTTATAAAATTTTCTGGGTAAAAATTTTTGATCTAGTCAAAATATTAAAAAACTGCATAATTGTTTTATGTTTATGGATCCAAATATCATTTTAGAATGAAAGAAAAACATTTTGTTATTTGTAAGTAATACAGTTGTTCCTATAGAAAAATCTTAAGGAATACACAAAATGTTATAGTTAATAAGATGTCAGGGGCTAGAGCAGTAGTACAGTGGGTAGGGCAATTATTACCTTGCATGCTACCAACCTGAGTTTGGTCTCCGACATCCCCTGTGGTCTCCCAAACCCCACCAGGAGTGATTCCTATGCACAGTACCAAGAGTAAGTGCCCTGTGTACCATCAAATGTGACACAAAACCAAAAATGATAAAATAAAATTTAAAAAGAAATAAAGAATAGGATGTCATAAATTGATACAAGATGGTAAATATATACACACTCTCGACTAATGTAATTTAATGTATATGTATATGTAAATGTAATGAAATATAAATATTTGAAAAACACATTGCCGTTCCTAAGGATTAAGCTAAGAACATTTGTGTATTATTTGTCACTATGACTAATCTACAGCCATGAAATTTGAGTTGTACATTGTACAACTCCAGGAGCATCATTGCATAGACTAGTATAAATACAAATTTCTTTTTCTGATGAACATAACTAGTGATACACTATGAAATTTTTTCCAACCACTTCTTAGGAGATAAGGGAAACCCATATTTGTAGTCTTTGCGAACTACCATGGTGTAAGTACTCCCAATGTGACAAATTTTGTTATCAGTGTTCCATCACTGAACATGAACTTAAAAGAAATTGCACAATACACTGAAGTGAGACTATATAGGACAGTGCTAGCACACCACTAAGTATAAACAACATTATTATTCCAGATAATTGATGACATTTTATACCAACTAGGCAGCATTTCTAAGTAACATTTATTAAGCCCTTAGCCTATGTAAGCTACTGAATTAAGCATTTTATGTATTAAACTTGTTTTATTCTAGCAGTCCTAAAATAAAGTCTATTATCTGCAGTTATGTAGAAACAGACACAGATAGCTCAGTTTTCCCAGAGTCACATTAATAAATATGAGAGCTAAGAAGAAAGCATAAGCACTCTTAAATTCAAAGTTTCAACTCTAACCTTAGTTCTATCCTAATTCCAAATTAATTTTTTAATTTTTAAACTTTATTGATTGATTGGTTTGGGGGCCACACCCAGTGGCACTCAGGGGTTACTCCTGGCTCTGCATTTATAAATCTCCCTTGGCAGGCTGAGGGGCCATATGGGATGAAGGGTTTGAACTGGGTAACTCCAGGGTTGGCCACATGCAAGGCACATGTCTTACCACTGTGTTATCTCTCCAGCTCTTACATATTGAAGATACATAAAAAAAAAAAATTAACAAAAGCGCAGGAACAATAGCACAGCAGTAAGGCATTTGCTTTGCACATGACTGATCCAGGATGAACTGAATTCTATTCCAGGCATTCCATAAGGTTCCCCTAGTCAGGAGCAATTTCTGAATGCATAGCCAGGTGTATCCTAGCCTGGAGTATCTGCTGAGCATCATCAGGTGTGGCCAACAAACAAAACAAAACAAAACAAAACAAACAAACAAAAATTAATGAAATACAGGCAATCATTGAGCATTTGCTTATCCAGATAGATAGTTCCCATCCAATAATGCTAATCTAGTAACATTTTACCACACTTATGGATTAAATTATGATACAAATTATTGGGAAAATAAAGAAGTTGGCAAATATCTACTTCTTAGTCTTCTATATGTCCTCAATGATTTCATCTGTCTTTCCCTTTGATCTAGCCACTAAACAGATTTGGACTAAAAACTTCTTGAACTAAAGCAGGAAACTTCTTTCTTTTTATTCACCAAAGACACCTCCCAACTAGATTGGCCAGAAAAACTCATTTATTATCCATTATAGTTTCTCAGTACAGAGATGGTAAAAGAATGGGAAGATTTCAAGCATTTCCTCCTTGCTATTGTTTCCTTAGAAGATCACAGCTCACTGAAATAAAAAACTGCTGCTCCTCAAATCATGAGTATGTGGGAGACAGTTCTTGAGAAACCAAGGATAATGGCCCACTCAGCAAGGGGCCCGTCCTTAGGCAATGGGCTGGAAGAAAATGGAAGTGTGCTTGGCCACCTTCAAGGATAGCACAATGTAGAACAAAATCAACAGCCTACATTTCTCAGAGCCAATAACTCCCCATCTTTAGACCTGGGTTTCACATTTGGTCAATGAGGGGCTCTAATCAGATAATTCAGAGGTGTGCTCTTCCACATAGTCCCCATTAGGTTCATGCATCCAGTAAATGCAAAATATATTAACTATTTTTTTAAAAAGAAAGCAAGAGCAAAGAACTACCTCTCTAATAAATGTATTTTTTTTGTTTGGTTTTGTTTTGTGGTTACACTCAGCAGTGCTCAGGATTGCTGGATCTGCACATTAGAATCATTCCTGGCTCAGGGAGATTATATGAGGTGCTGGGGATCAAACCCAGGTGTGCAAGGCAAGCAAGTGCCCTACATACTTTTTCTATGACTACAGTTCCAATAAATTTGTATTTTAATTACATATTAATATGGTAATATGTTTTAAATTATATTTTTTATTTCAACACCTTGGTTACAAACATGATTCTGGTTGTGTTTCAGTCAAATAAGAGGGCATATTGGATTAAATAAAATATTTCACTTTTTAGGGGCCGGATCGGTGATGCAGGGCATAGGGGGTCTGCCTTGCATGCGCTAGCCTAGGACGGACCTCGGTTCAATTCCCCAGCATCCCATATAGTTCCCCAAGCCAGGGGTGATTTCTGAGTTTATAGCCAGGAGTAACCCCTGAGAGTCACCGGGTGTGGCCCAAAAACCAAAAAAAAAAAAAAAAAAGTTTCACTTTTTAAATTGCAATGAACTAAAAATTACTACAACATACTTGGGAGCTTTGATTGTTTTACCTGTACAAGCACGTGGATACGGGAAAAGGTAAATCCTTAACAGGATTCATAGACAAACCCCAATTATAAGCAATCCATAATCATTTTCCTTACCCATCTCCCTTTTTGTGAAGTAGGAAGCCCAGCTTTATCTCTAAGAATACAAATTTCTTAAACCATCTAAGTGTGATTACCTCAATTCCTTAGAAAAATTGTCTCACTTTCACAAAGGCTGATTGTCTCATGCCCACTCCCACCCAGAAAATTGATGAAATCATACATAGTCAGTATTATGCACTTTAGGTTGAAAGGTAAATGTGACTTTAAAGTTTTGTCTATGTATACTTCACAGTTTCAGTGAAAGTGGATACTACTCTATCTCCAAACCTCAGTTTTCTTACGAACCACATAACTTCTGTACCTAAACCTAAGGTGGAGGGTATATATATATATATATATATATATATATATATATATATATATATATACATATTGGTTTCTGGGCCACACCCAGTGGTGCTCAGGAGTTACTCCTGTCTCTGCATTCAAAATGATTCCTGGTAGGCTCAGGGGAACATATAGGGTGCTGAGGCATATGCCCCTATATGGGGCATATAGGATGCAAGACAAATGCTCTACCACTGTGCTATTGCTCTGGCCCATTTTATATATATATATATATATTTATATATATATATATATATATATATATATATATATAAAATGCACGCCCTCATGCACGCCTTGGGAGTGTATATATATAATGTATGATATATAATTACATTATAATCATACATTATATATAATATATAACTATATATAATTATATTATACTCATACATTATATATAACTATATATAATTATATTATAATCATACATTATATATAATATAATATATAATCATACATTATATATATTCACTCCCAAGGCGTGCATGAGGGAGGTATAACAGAAGTTATGTGGTGTGTGTGTGTGTGCGTGTGTTTGTACAGAGAGATATATTGAATCTGACCTGGACTCAATATTGTCCCCTGAACCCACCAGTAGTGATCTTTGAGTACAAAGGCAGGAAGAACAAGTTCTAAGCTTAGCGAGAGCTTGCTAGTGTCTCCTCCCAAAGTAATATAATAAGATTTCCAGGGAGAGGAGAGATATCACAGCAATAGGGTATTTGCCTTGCAAGCGGCCGACCCAGGACAAATAGAACTGAACGCATAGGCTGTCTTAAAAGAAAAGAACCTTCCCTCCACCTGGATCCTGGAAACCCTGCCCAACTCTACTATCTCTGATAATCCACATCCACTTCTCAGACCCTCTGCTCCATTCTTCAGGCCCACACCATACCCTATGCCCATGTAATCTATTTCAGGATATAAGTATCATACTTCACACAGCAACTATTCATACCTTCTTTGGTAAACAGAGATTTGGAGGAATACTCTGATTACCAGCAAAAACTTACTGTTACCAATACATTTTTCTTAGCTCCATCCACCTTTTCTACAGAAAAGTCTTTACCAACGCAGTGATAGAGCCTTAAATCATAATGAGAGGAGAGACAGGTCCAAAATGCCATTGAAAGTATCCCTGTTATCCACACTGAGTCTCAAAATCACAAACCAGAAACAACAAAAAGTCACTATTTCTGTGATCAGGGATTTTACCTGGCAGGATTCAAAAGACCATAAATAGTGCTGTAGACTAAACTGGGTCATCTTCACGGAAGGCAAAAAAATAAAATAGGAAGGAAGGAAGGAAGGAAGGAAGGAAGGAAGGAAGGAAGGAAGGAAGGAAGGAAG
>PVKC010019074.1:0-19300 GCA_004027635.1 Crocidura indochinensis
CTTTGTTTCTATATGTTTGTAGAAGACCTTCTGTTTGTCCCTCTCTGATATTCCTTATTATCTTGTCTTTCTTGTACTGGCTTTTTGGGGGGCAATAGGGTATAATGATGAAAGTCAAGGCATCACTGAGTGCCAGTTGGAAGTTGGCCCTGCTCTTGGAAACCTCCATGCTGACATTTTTTTTTTTTGGTTTTTGGGTCACACCCGGCAGTGCTCAGGGGTTACTCCTGGCTCCATGCTCAGAAATTGCTCCTGGCAGGCATGGGGGACCATACAGGGCACCTGGATTCGAACCCATGACCTTTTGCATGAAAGGCAAATGCCTTACCTCCATGATATCTCCCGGGCCCCCCACTCTGACATTTTACTGCCAGTCCTGGAGCATCCCCTCCCTCTGTGCCACAAACACTGTGCCCCCTTCCAGACAAGGACAGCATAGGAACAAATCTGGCCCTCAGGAAGCCTGATCTCAGATCCCTACTCTTCCTGTTGGGCCCGAGACAAAGAGTTGGGAAGCAGTAAACACCCCTAACATGGTCACTGTGACCACACTCAGAGAACCTCCCCGGCCATGCTCCCATGATACACTCAAGACTATGCCCAACAGTCCCTCAGCTCCTGCCTCTTCCTGTTCTGTCTCCTGTGAACCTGGGACTGCAGGCAGAGCTGGGCTAAGAGAGCGGCCAGTGACCCCATGCTCCTGCTTTCCAGTAATGAGCTGGCATGTCCCCTCTGAGTTCATTAAGGTCTTGGTAGTCATGCAGCATCCAGATGGAACAAGAGCCACAGCTGGCAGCCGGGCCAGACCGCAGGAGTGACAGCATATTGATTCTAATGAGGGTGGTCCCAGCTCTCTGCCTGGAGCAGGTTTCAGGGCAGAGCCCCTACAGTTTGGGAGGCCTGCGTCTTGGGGGTGCCTTACAATGCTCTCAGAACCCCTGGCCTCCCACATCCCCTTCTCCTGTATTCCCCACTAAGCTTAGTATGTTTGTCCCCAGGAAGGCTGGACATGGGCTTTCCACACTGTGGCCTAAGGTGACCCCTGGGCCTCAGCACTTGGGGATGTGGATTCCCCCCTTCTTTTGGTGTCCCAGAGTCTTCTGATATGAAGCTGCTTCTTTTCCAGACTCAGATAAATGGTACTCAGAGGATTCAGTGGCAGAGACAAGGGGTCCTTACTGTCCCTCTTAATGACTTTAGCACACACTGGATCTGCAGATCTTGATTTCAGATCTCTGTTTGTAACTCCATCTTGATTCCTGGTTCCTAGGCTCATGTTACACTGGCGTGGCTGCTTCTCTCTTCCAGTCCATGATCAGCCCTGCCTACTGCTATGGCTTCAAGCTCAGGAGTATCCAGACAGCGAATCCAAAGTCCTATATGGGTCAGGTCACAGAATCCAGATAGGATTTCTCTGAGTGCAAACTGTGGCTATAGCTACCGATATGCTCTGGCCTAACTGAGTGTTGGGGAATTGCTAGCAATTTCTGAGGTTGGTGGTGGGGCTCCCTCCCTCCTGACAGCTAGCTGCTCAGTCCCCTAGACACTAAGACTCTGCTGGGGACCTGTGTTCTGATCAGCTCTCACTCCTCCTTGCCTCCAGCCCAAGACTAGGGTAGCCCAAAGGGCTCTGGTTCTCTTTCAAGGTCTCCAACCCAAAGTGGAGGTCTTGAGTGGGATAATTCAGGGAGGGTGGGTCCTCAGGTACCACAATGTACTCCTCAAGATGTGGGGGATGCAGGGGGGCACAAACCTTGGGGAGAACAACATATGTAGAGAGGAAGAGGTCAGGGTTATAATCCTATAAGTGAGGGACCCCCCATGGGCAGCACTCCCAGGACGAGTAGAGAGACCTGGTCAGAATAAATCAGAATAAACCAGCCCTACAGCATCTTGATCTTGGACTTCCCACCTCCAATCTTTAAAGACCCACATCTGCTAGAGAAACTTCTAGAAGCTCCCCAAGCCTTCTTGTTCATTCTGCTCTCTTGGAGCCCTGTCACTCTGTCCAGTTCTTCCCCTTCAGCTTGAAATTCTGCTCCCCATCTTCCTTCTAGAAGGTTCCTATGTGCAGAGCTTCATGCCTACATCTGGGCTCACTTACCCACTCTTATGACCTTGTGAGGTCAACCATGTTCATCCATTTCACTGAGCCTTCCTGGTCCTTTACTTTTTTCTACAGGCTGTGTTTGGCCCTGCCGGACCCAGCATAATTCTGGGCAGGACAAGTGGACAGAATGTCGGGGACCAGAGCTGAGTAAGAACAGAGGTCCTAGTAGGCAGTTTGTGTGGGTATAGCTGGGCAGGGAAGCGAAATTCTTTAGTCTAGATTTTCTCTAGCACTTCTGCCTTGCTGTGGCTCCCCCATGATCAGCTTCAGGCCAGCCAAGGCCCATGAGCGAACAAGCAGTGGGGTTTGTTTCTTCCTGGGCAGGACAGAGGACTCTCCAGCTAGTGACCCAATCATTCAAGCGGTGACAAAAGATGCAAATCCTTCTTGGAGGTAGTTGGATGGCTAGACGTGAGTGGCAGCATTTTGGTGCTGGAACTTTTGCCAGAGACCACAGAGACAATTCCCAGAGAGAAGGATGGAGAGTGAGGAGGAAGTGACAGTGTCCTGGGGACAGAGTCGATGTAGGGGATGCCCCCAATCTTCCCTATCACAGACAGACCCAAGGTATTGGAGCCATGTGCATTGTGGAGCCAAGTAGTCCGGGAAATGGGTTGTGTTGGCTGAGCGGAATTTTCCAGCCCCCAGCTGAGAAGCGGAGAGGCGGCTCGCTGCTAATCTCATTTTCCAAACTCACCAGCTTTGCAGGGCCTCTGCCAGAGCTGCTGTCTCCCCGAGCCTGGAGCCAGCTCTCTAGGCTAAGAAAGCAAGCTGTGACTCACCAGAAATCCTCGCTGCTGTTTGCTGGCCCCAAAGAGAGAAAACATATGGCGGAGATGGGTGCATTCTTGCAAGGTGCCAAAGCTCAGTACTTCCTGCCACCGTGGAGCCTGGCACATGGAGATGGAGACACACGCAGAGATGGGGTGTGAGCGGAGGCAGCATTGTGTGGTGTGGGAAATGTGTGCCTATCTGAGTGGCAGCACCTGACCCAATAATCTCAGAGAGTCCCAGGGTTCAGTCAAGGAGATTTTGACTCCCCAAAGAAAATGTGGAAATTTTCTGGAAATTACCCCATCTTCACCCAGGTGATTTGAGGTTTGCTTCTCATGGCTCCAGGACATCTGTAGGCAAATGGATGACAACCCGTGTTACCTGCATCCCCACCCCTCTACTATGTGCTGGTTTCCAGTTACCCCTGCACTTCTGAAAGGTGCTGTGAGCCCCTCCATTCACAGTCCTGTGCCTCCATCTTTATGTACCCCTCTGCATCTATTTTGGATTCTTTTAGGTCTCCCACTTGAGGGGGAAGACAGAAGAGAATCTGCCCAGTACAGTGCACAATCCATACCCAAGAGCTACAAGGCCACTTTCTATCCATGTTCCCTTGATGGCTTTTGGGAATTTCCTTTGGCCACTGTTTGCAGTTTCATGGCTTCTGCAAAGAAGGTGACTCCTTTATCATCTTCCAGGCAACTCCTTTTATGGGACCCCTGACATCTGCCTCCTATCAGTCCCCCCTGAAAGTTACCCTCTGTGAGTTCCTTTGTTTTTGCACAACATTTCTGGATCCTGGTGATTCTTGGCTGTCTTATATCTATTACCTCTGAGTCTATTGAACACTCTCAACATTTTCTCTCCAATATCCTTATCTAAGAGATTCTATGGCTGGTAGGTGTTGGTTTGCTCACTACATTCAGTGGGGTTCTGCACCTGGAACAGTCTGGGGTGAGTCTTTCCAGCTTATCAACCAACACAATCCATCCATTGCCAATGAAGTCTCTGGGAGATCCAGTGGGTACAGCCTCATCAAATTCACTCTATTCCAATTTGATGCCACTATCTAGAACTGTCATCAATTAGTGTCATCATCTCCTAGTGTTGTCATCTAGAGATGCTTGTAATGGCTCCAGGAAGGCATTTTGTGGCTGACTCCTGAAACTGTGGCCCTATTGTATCTTTCTATGACAGCTCTTTTTCTCCTGTTGAGTTTTGGAGGGGTGTTGATTGAAGTTAGAGCAGAGTCCTAACATGAATTCAGTACTGGAGGCCAAGGTATGATCCTTATCAGATGTGGAGGGGAAATTGTCTTGTGGGCACATCATGAACTGAGGCTTTCTCTGGTGATAGATGCGAATAGAATCTACTCCCTCCATTGGGGTCCTTGTGAACTCTGTCTATTGCTCTGCTGGTGTGGCCAACAGCAGTGGGGTCAGACCAAGAAAATGGGCTATTGTCTACTGGTGATTTTTAAAAAAATTTTTTGGTTTTTGGGCTACATCCGGTGGTGCTCAGGGGTTACTCCTGGCTATGCACTCAGAAGTCACTCCTGACTTGGGGGACCATATGGGATGCTGGCGGATCAAACTGCTGTCTGTCCTAGTCAGCCATGTGCAAGGTAAACACCCTACTGTTATGCCACCACTCCAGCCCCTACTGGTGAATTTTTATCTCAACTGAGTGACCCTCACTCCACTTTGACCAAGGTGATTCAGCCAACAGCACCTTTACCCTCGTTTCTCCTCTAATCTTCCCATTTTCACCGCCATCTTGGAAGCCAGGAAATGGGATGTCTTAGTCTTTTCTTCACAAGCTCCTTTGCAGCTCTTACCAGGGACTTGGGCATTGACAATCCCCAGATTGCCTGAGATAGGCACCTGGGAATCACCATTCCTCTCACCCCCAGTCTTTCTTTCTCTTCTGGGGCATCTACATGATTGTCTCCTCTTCCTGCAAGTTGTAGCCTCACATGCCCATACCACTCATGCCCTTGTCCCCCATCTTTTGACCCATCTCAGAGTAGGCTGAAGCTGGCCAGCCTGAGGCAGTGTCTGGGGACACCCCCTTCAATAATGACAGGGCCTCTGTCCACATTTTGCTTTTACAATATCCCATGCAGAGTAGAAGGGGTTAGCCACCGAGGACACCACAGGCTCTGAACCCCAAGACTGACTTCTTTTACTTTTCTTCACTCTTTCCTGGGTTCATGGTCCATGTGCTGTGACACATCCATGAGAAGATAGTGGGGCTTCTGTGTCTTTCTACTTCTGTGACTGGGAACATCAGAGGCAGTCAGAGACCTCTCTGACTCAGGTGGTAGTGGGGCTGAGCATCTCTTCTTAAAAGACTCCAACCCTACCCCACCCCACATGTACCACCATCAGGTGAAGGACACATGCTAAATACCCCATTGTCACCTGATGTCTGTGCTCCCAGTGTACAACTGGGTGTTTATGGGTCACAGCAGCTTTCCCTGCCCCTGCTAACCCTGCTGGAAGCTGACAGCCTCCTACCCAATCCACTCCACAAAATCCAGGTATAGGTTCTGGGAAGGGAGACCCCAATTCCATCCTGAGCATGGACAGGTATAATTCTAGAGACCCCAAGCACTTCAAAGTTTGAGTACTGAGTCCATTGGCCTAGGTGGACAATGTCCTAGAACTCCAAGCACTGCCCAGGAGTGTTCTGGATCCCCCTAAGCATTGCCTGGATGTGTCCTAAATTCCTTTCAATACTACCTGAGAGTGTCATTGACCTCTGAACACTGCTGGGAACACCCCTAAGAAATGTGGGCTCCCAAGGGGAGAAGTCTGTGTTTGCTCTTTCCTCTACAGAGTTCTGGAATTCATCCCAGCTGTGGGTAGGGTTGCTTTCTGTGACCTTGGGAGGGTCAGTCCCTGTGTTGCTGTCAGTAAAGAAACCAGGGTGAATGCCATGTTGGGTAGCCAATCTTCCTATGCTGTGCTTCCCCCAGGAAAGATCAGCACCTCCTCTCACCTGTCAGCTGCTGGTACCTTCTTCTGCACCAGACGAGGCGGGAGAGCCGTGATCATGCCACCCTCAATGACATCTTCACCAACAATGTCATCGTGCGCCTGGCGCAGATCAGTGAGGATGTCATCCGGCTCTTCAAAAAGGTGGGAGTCACCCTGGCCATGATGCTGTGGGGGACTGGGATGGAGAGTAGCTTATCCATCTACATCCAGGGTAAAAATCATGGCTAGTGGTCTCATTCACAGACATGAAAGGGGGTTGGTAGGACGTGTTCAGGCAGCGGTGAGACACTCAAATCCCAGTAAAAGGTGTCAGAGAGTTTTCAACTTATAATCCTGATATTCATGTCACTCTGTGCACACAGATCTCCCATTCTGAGGACACATGTGGACATGGTGTCTGGGTGCTTGCTGTCCATCCCCCCATCTGAGTTCAGACTGTGCAGGTGTTTTTCTGCTCATATCCTTTTGCTGTCAACCACTCCACTCTGCTACTGGGTGACCCAGGGCTGTGGACTCCCCACACCAAGGACCTGGACAGCATCTCACTTTGTGGCTCCTTTCTCTGTGTTCATCTCCTGCATGAACATGCACTGCTTTCACCCCATCACACTCCCTGCAGGAGGCTCTGAGACATACATGCCTTCTCCAAGTAAATGGTCGTGTTCTGAGGGTGTGTTTCTGCAGTGACAGATTTGAGGTCATGGGCCAGCTGGTGTTGAAGGCCTTCCATAAAGTGTTGCTGATTCTTCTCAAGAGGTCTCCCATGTGGGGTTTACAGCACCCAGAAGCCGAGTGTATTGGTAGTGATCCCCAAGAGTCAACATGGGGTGGGGTAGAGGGCATGCCTGGGCACAGTCCCTAAAAGAAACTCACTTCTGCAAGAACTGCTGCTCCCTGCCTGATGCCATCTGCATTCCTCACTTCTCTTTCTCCCCCAATGGGGTACACAGAGCTGCCCTGGGCATGATGAGAGTACAGGGGGAGAATTGTGTGTGCTGGAGGGAACACTTCGAGAAGAGACTCTGGGTGTGTGTACAGAGCCTTGGTTTCTGAATTCATCACTTTGACCCTATCCTCACCACTCTGTGCCTCAGTTTCCCTAATTAGTGAAATGGAGATAGAAATATCCCAGGGGCCTAAAGAAACAGACCAAGAGAGAAGGTGCTTGCCTTACCATTCTTGTGTTTGGGGAGCATAAATGTCCCCTGATCTTCACTAGTAGTAATCCCTGGGCACAGCTAGGTGTGACTCAGCCTTTCCCCCCAAAGGGTAACTTCTTCCTGAAGGCAGTTGTGAGGATTGGGGAGGGGGTTCATATTCTCACAGAACTCCATGCTCAGGAGGGTTGGTCAGACTCCTCCCAGTTCAATTGGCCTGATGCCAAGTCAGGGATGGCAAAAGAATGTGGGAGAGGAAACAGTGATTCAAGATCGATCCATCTCTCCAGGGCTTACAATTCGACTGTCTGCTTCTAGGAGGACCTCTGTGGCACTGTGTTCCTGACTCTGTGCAGGTCAGGTGCAACTCTGTATTCCTTGATTGAACTTCGGGAATGTAACCACACTTAGTACTGCATATGCAGACATACATAGGGGCGGGGTAAGGCAGTGCATGGGAGAAAGAGCAATCACCCGAGCTTGGTGGAGCCCCACAGGGATTCAAGCCCCTTGGTCTAGGTTCTGGATGGATCTCCCAACCCCCACCGCTATTGCAGCATGCTGGGGTGAGTGACTCACAGAGAAGGGGTCAGCAGGGCCTTCAGGAAATGAAGGGGCTTCTCTAAGCTGAGCCCTGGGACAAGGGATATAAATCTTGCAGGCTCATTTGGGTTGACAGCCGCCTCACTGGTGATGGAGGTTAACAGGGTGGAAAATAATGAAAGCACGTCCACAGCTGAGCTCCTGACGCCTGCTTGCTGGTCGGGAACAAAGGGAGCTTGCTGGGCCAGCCTGGCCAATGCACCGATCCAGCCCATGGCATGGCCCTCCAGAGACCAGTCGTGCCCAGGTCTAGAGACCCCGATATTGCTGTTCCCTGGACAGAAGCACCCTTTGACCTCAGAAGTGAGAAGTAAAGTGAATCTGGTGTGATTCGCCAGAGGCAGTGAGGCAGGATTTTGGGGTTTCACTGGGTACTCTTCTCCCAAGGAGATAATGATCTATTGGCCTAAAAGAGCTGATTCTGGACTGCATGTCCAGCTTGACCTGTCCCCTGATGGTGTCATTACAAACTGCCCCAGTTCTGGGGTAGAGGGGCATATTCTTCTCATGGGACCCAGCATGGATGCTGGTGGCCTGCCCACACAGCCTGCTGGGTGCCACCTATTCTGGCACCTGAGTGTCCCTGGAGTGCCACCGTCTGCTTCTCACAGCTGGGCTCCTGGCTCGCCTCCCTCCGCTGTCCTTGGAGCTGCCTGGAGCTACCCAGCACAGCAGGAAGCCCAGCTGGAAGGGTTGCCTACACCTTAATGTGGTAGCACTGGGTAGATTGCAGAGGCAAAGCTCGACCAGCAGGCAGGAAGGATGGACAGTGTGCCGAGTTTTTGACTATGGCCCAGTGTGGGGACTTCAGGTCCATGAAGCAGATTATTCTAGCAATTTCCAGACTTACAATCTACCTGCCTCCTTCCTCAGCAGGTCAGCAGTGCCTGGAGCCCAGGAGCACTCCTGGCTCCCAGCTTCCAGCCGACCTCAACTCCCCAACACATAGACCAGAGAAGGGCAGCTCTGAGTGGCTACTCTAATCCCTAGGATCATTGATTATTATTAATAATCATAATTAACTAATTATTATTAATTAACTATTAATTATTATTAATTCTCATGTCTGGGAATTTCCATTCACTTGAGTGCCTCCATGATATGTGTCTCTTCCTCTCTTTCTCCCACTCTGGTGCATGTCTGCAACATGGACATGACACTGGTCACTATCCCTGTGCATAGCTTTTGTCTAGAGGATCCCAAGAGCCCAACCCCCCCAAGGAAATGGAGGCTGACTGGAAGATGGAAATGCCAACACTTCTCACTTCTGTTTCTGCTGCCCTTGGGGATTGTCCTATAGCCCCTGCCAACCAACATCATGATTGCTTATCAGGAGATGTGACTCCAGGGCAGTTGAACCTTGAGCCCTACGTTTTTCTTCATGTCAGTATTATGGCAGAAAGGAGGTGTGAAAACAGTGTTATTGGGACCTGGGTGCTTGTCCCCATGTTCCCTTGTCACCTTTCTCATTTCCTTGTCCCTGTCTCTGAGCCCAGTTCTCTGGCTCACCTGGTCACCTAGGACTAAAGCCAGAAGTCCCAGCCTTGTCTGCCACAGACCCATGTACATGCTCACCTGATCCCCAGGTGTCCTGGACCGCTTTTAATAACTTTCATCTCCAAGGGGTCATTCCAGTTGGTCCAGTGGTCAAAGGAGGGTGTAGGGATGCTTGGTTCTTGCAGTGTCAGGGACCACCAAGGCCATTAGTGGTGCTTGGAGACACCCTACTAGGACTATACCTGGTTATGTCAAGGGGCCACATGTCAAGGAACGAGGGGTGGGGTGGACATGGATCAAAAGCACACAAAGCAGTGTCCTCGTCCCTGTGCTGTAAACACAGTTTGTGCTTTTATTGCACATGTGACTCTATATTTGCTGTTTACAGCTTTACTAGATTCTGGCCAAGTGTCTGTATTTGAGCAATTTCACAAAAAGCAATTGGGTGACTGTTGCACGAAAATATTCTGGAGTAAACACAACATTCTTCTTTTTTCTGTTTTAATTTCTTTTATTTTGGGGACTCTTCTTATCTCTATACATCTCTCTTTCTCTTTGTCTTTCTCTCTCTGTTCTCTGAATAAACTTATATCTTCTTTTCTGCTTATCTATTTCTTCTCTTTGTATCTATCTTATTCTCTGTCTAATTTACTGTACCTTCTTCTTCTCTGTATAACCATATTTCTTATTCTTATTCTCTATTAGTCTCTCTGTCCCAGCTCTTCTTATTCTCTATTTGTCTCTCTTTCTGTGGGCCCTTTTCCTTATTCTCTTAGTCCCCGTCTCTCCCCATCTCTCTCTCTCTCCCTGGGCCCCTTCTCTCTGTCAGCTCTCTAGCTCGCCCCCATCTCTGGGCTCCTCCCCTTTTATCCTTTCTCACCAACTGCCTTTCTCCAACTGTCACTTTTCAACTGTCTCCTTTGGCCTCCCCTTCAAAGCTTTTTTTATTTATTAATACAATACATAAAATAAATATAAAATACACTACAATTTCCCCTTTTTAGTAAACATAAACAATGCAACATTATATATGACTTACAAATTCTAAGCAAAACCTTCATGAAATATATGACATTAATTACAATATACTTTTACAATCAATACAAGTTTAAAAGCAAAAATAACTCTCAAATGTAAAACCACTGAAAAATATTTTTTAAAGCAGAGTCGAGTAAAAAGCATAATTTGGGAAATTATCAATAGTACAACACAGTCTCTAACCTCAAGTTGTTATATCACAAAAAAATTTCTACAAATAACAATTAAGATGGGGGAGAACAATACTTACAACAGGCAAAAGAAGACTAGCATCAAATAAATATCCAAAAATCACACTTAGAATAAAAATGCAAAAGGTGACAGTCCTTCTAAGTCCAATGCAATTTTGCAATGATGAAACAGGGCGCTTCTGAATGTCCAGAGTCCAAAGTGGTTCAAACTAAAAGTCCAGTCCGAAATTTCCAAAGTCGAAGTCCAAATTCAAGCCAAAAGTCATTTTCAGAAAATCAGTCCTTTTGTATAAGGTTTTTCTTTCTGAAACTTTTCCAATTAAGGCCCTCCATCAGTTTCTGATGAGGCTGGGGCTTTTGAACAAAGGATTTTAGGCTACAAAGTTTCAGTTCTGAGCCATGGATGGGGGTGATCCAAGTTTTCCCCTCTTCTGTTTTAATGGCCCATGTGCCCCTGGAAGGGGTCGCAGTCATCTTTACACATGGCTGCACATGGCCCAGGGTTTTGGGCTCAGTCCATCCAAAAAAAGCCAAAAGTAAACTGAAAAGCAGAAATCTCACCATGGTTGCTGTTTTCTTGGGTCCAGGATTCAGTCCCTGTTCGGGCGCCAAAATGTTGCACGAAAATATTCTGGAGTAAACACAACATTCTTCTTTTTTCTGTTTTAATTTCTTTTATTTCGGGGACTCTTCTTATTCTCTATACATCTTCTCTCTTTCTCTTTGTCTTTCTCTCTCTGTTCTCTGTTCTCTGAATAAACTTATATCTTCTTTTCTGCTTATCTATTTCTTCTCTTTGTATCTATCTTATTCTCTGTCTAATTTACTGTACCTTCTTCTTCTCTGTATAACCATATTTCTTATTCTTATTCTCTATTAGTCTCTCTGTCCCAGCTCTTCTTATTCTCTATTTTTATTTATTAATACAATACATAAATAAATATAAAATACACTACAGGTGACTTTTCCAAGTGTGCTGGAGAGGCCTCCTCCCCTCTGTGTCTTTTTCTCTTTTCCTTTTTCCCTTTCTGCCTTTCTCTCTCTCTTTCCCTCACTGGCTCCTCCCTCTCCAAATGATTCTTTGACCCTGTCTCTCCTGCAGCTACAAACCAGGAGAGACAGTGGAGAAGAGTCCCCAGGGACCTGACTATGGTGGGGTAAAGAGGAGCCTGCCAGGCAGTGTGGGGGGCTGAGTGTGTGAGAGAGGGTGAGAGCGAATATAAATGTGTAAGAATGTTTGCGTGTTTGCGTGTGCATATGCATGATTATATGTGTTTTGTGACTGTGTATATGCCCCACGTTGGGCACCAGTTGTCTTAATATAAAATAATTAGTCCTAGGGGCTGGAGAGGTAGCGCTAGAGATAATGTGTCTGCCTTGCAAGTGCTAGCCAAGGGAGGACCGTGGTTTGATCCTCAAGTGTCCCATATGGTCCCCCAAGCCAGGAGCAACTTTTGAGCTCATAGCCAGGAGTAACCCCTGAGCATCACTGGGTGTGGCCCAAAAACAAAACAAAACAAAAACAAACAAAAAAATTAGTCCTAGTGTTTGTGTGAGGAGATGGTGAGGCCTTTCTGAGCTTGACCCAGCTTCCGCAGCCCCTATAGTCTGGCAGGTCTGAAGGTTGCAGGATGAGGGCAGAGAGATTCCCAAAGCAATCAGATGAAGTTTCAGGAGTCAGCCAATTTTCTTTCACAGTCCCTTCTGCCATGCACACCTCCTCATGGCCTCTATACTACGCCTTTTCCTAGCAGCTACTTCTCTATTCCTACTGGACTCTCTCGGCCTCTGTCTTCATTTCAGCTGCTTTTTCCAGGCTTCCTAACTGGCTTCCAGGCTGACTGACTCCCTTTGGTGATGCCACTACTGCTGCTTCTTCGATGATGCTCAAATGATAATGCTGAATTTGATGCTGAATCTCTGATGATGATGCCTCCCTTACACTTTGCTAACTCTCCTTATCCCCTCTCTTTCCCACTGCAAACTCCTCTCCATGATCATTCAGGTGGGATAAATAAGAAGGTGGGGGAGAGGATACCCACAATTATATATGTGTGAGAATGTGATATGTGTGAGTATATATGTGTATATGTAGCTTATGATCATGTGCACATGTGTACATGCAGGGTGCATATGTTTCCGTGTGCAGATTCATATGTGTGAATGTGTGATTTTGTGTGGGGGAGAAGTGTGTGAGAATATATGTATATGGAGGTAGGGAATCGAGGATTTGAGTCTGCCTTATGGCACCCAGAGCTTCTCAGTTGCAGCCAGTTGGCTCTTACTGGGCTGAGGAAAACGAGAGCAGTATTTTAAAATGTGAGATTTCACACCAGCTCGGATGCTGCTTTTCTCTTGAGCGGTGGGAAGTGCTGCCAGCACCACGAAGTGTGGGTGAAGTGGGTGGCGGGAATGGAGCAGCCTTGGGCCGGGCAGGCACCACCCACGATCATGCCCACCCCAGGCTGTGGCCTGCCTCGCTCTTTAAATGCCATCTCCCAAGATCCTCCAATTGTCTCCCAGAGCCCTCTAGAGGGTTTGTGAGGTGAAGATTTGGGTCCCACCTGCCTCAGGGGCTCAGGAAGCTATGTGGTGACAAGTGTCTGGGCGATGCAGTGGCCAGAAACCACACCTGGAGAAAACTGTGCTGGACCCTAACCTCTGGATTGACAAGTGGGGACACTGAACCTCTGGCCCCAGGTAGGTTGTTCAGGGCCTGCAGGAGGTGCCATCTGCACCCCTCCTACCTTCTAGCCCCTCCTTGATTCCCAACCCGGGTAAGGCAGCTTGGGCCCCCCCACACAATGGCCATCCATTACTCTCTGCTCTGGTGCCCGCAGAATTTAATCACTCGGCCCACCGTGAGGTGAATTTGATTGTGGGAAGCCGGGCAGCTTGGCTTGGTGGGAGGAGTACTAATGAGGAAAGACTCTTGGGGTGAAGGAGGGCTTCTGTGGGGCTCGTGTTTGAAAGCAAGTCTCTTGCTGTGTGGCAATCAGGGCTAGGGTTCTGGGAGCTGTTTCCTTCCCGCCTCCAAGACGTCCGTCATGTTTCATAAATAAATCAGGGCTTTTGTGCCTGATAATTGCCTTGCTTTGTCATCAGGATCAAAAGCACCACGACTGGCAAAGGCTTTGGGGCCAAGTGCTTCAAGTCTCCATTTGTGGGCATAGGAGAAAATGACGGTTTGAAGGAGGCTTCTGTTTGGAGCCCCTTCAACCTTTCCCCACCCCAAATTCCCAAATCTGCTAGGCCAGTCCCTTTGGGGAGGCCCTGCCCAGACTCTCTAGATGTGCACTGATGTTACTGATCTTGTTTTCGAGTCAGTGTGTGTCAGCGGAACCCTGGGCTCTGAACCAGTGGCCCACAGATATTCTTTTATTTTGGGGGTGCTTTTTTAGTGGGGGGCATACTAACCAATGCTCAGGAGTTACTCCTGGCTCTTTACTCAGGGATCACTCCTGCCGGTGCTCAGGGAACCATATTCTTAGGGAAATTTGCTAGGGACTGAATTCATGCAAAGCAAGCACCCTATCTGCTGTATTACTGATCTGACCCCAGAAATTTTATTCTTTATTTTGTTTGTTTGTTTGGCCACACCCGGGCAGCACTTAAGGATCACTCTTGGCTTTATGCTCAAAAATTAGTCCTGGTAGGCTCAGAATGCTGGCTATCAAACCTGAGTTGGCTGCATGCCAGGCAAATGCCCTTCTTGCTGGGTTATCTCTCTAGCCCCAGATATTTCATTCTAAAAACATCATCAAGAACGCTCTATGAGTCCATTGCCAGGAAAGCAAACTGACACAAAGGCTCCAGAGCTGGAGTTCAAATTCACATGTGTCCAAAACCCAAGCCTGTTGCTTAGATTCAGTGCTGAAGGAGGGAAAGAAAGAAGCCTGATTCAGTACCTTCCCCAATCCTGCAAAGTTTCTTGGGGAGATGGGTAGGTAGTGAATTCAAGGGTGAATCTGGCTCCAAACCCGGAGGACTTCCTGGCTGAGCTGGGAACATGGGAAAGGTTTTAGGGGAGGCAGGTGGGACTTGACATGAGCCTAGGGGGATTAGGGAATCTTCCAGAGGTTAGAGCATGAGTAGGAAGCTTGGGGTGCATTCACAGCAGACCCAAGGATTTCTCAGAGACTTCTAGAATTCCCATGCCTCTTCTCTGGTCTGTGGACAGACCTCAGGGCCTTTGTGATCCTTGGATTCTTCTGACAGTATGTGTGGCCCTCGGCAGCACCTCTATCTCAGGCAGTTCCAAAGTGGGCAGAAGTGGAGAGACTGGTGTCTGCTGGACCCCCAGAGTTGAAGTAAACACCATCAGGTGTTGATGTTTGGGGCTACTCACTATGTCCATCCTGGTGTGCATATTTAGAGTTGGGTTTAGCCAAGGTTGACGGGAGGGCCTAGGGACATGTGTGAGTGTTGGAATAGGTGTGGCTTTCTAGTACCACTGTGAGGGACATGGGCATGGTTCCTGTTTCCTGCGCCTGCCATCATATTCCAGCCATGAGTTCTGCCATCTTACAAATGGAGCAATCATTAATCTTGTCTCTAGAGCGGTTGTGATGCTTCAAACATGTCTACCTGGTCATCAGTCAATGAATATTGGTTCTTCCTTAGTTGCTTATTGATGCTCCTTATTGAGAAAGGCACCAATTCAAGAATTAAGATTGGAGACAAAGGTTGAAGGAATGTTTTATTTGGGTACACAAGTCCAAAGAGCAGAGATGAGTGGAATGTTCAGGAGCCCTCTCACTGACTCCTTCCAAAGCATCATAGTCTTTTCTTAGACCCTATTTCTTTTTCTTGCCTTATTACATTGGCCCTACATTCCATTGTAAGTATAGAGTCAATGGGAGAGGAGTAGCGTTCTTGACCTTTACAAAGCATGCACCCAACATTTCACGATCTCAAATAAAAAATCGTTGCAAATTGAGAATACATAACTAGCAGCTGCTTTTATCCTGATGAAAAGTAATTACCAAAATCTAACAATACATATTTCTTTTGAAGAGCGCACACCCCAGTGACAGGATGTAAGATTAGCATACAAAAATTAATAGCTTGTCTGGGTTCCAGCCACACCCAATTAGAAAATGTAATTTAAAAATACAGATGTTAAGGGTCAGAGATCTAGCACAGCAGTAGGGTATCTGTCTTGCATGCAGCCAACCCAGGACAGACCCTGGCATCCCATATGGTCCCCTGAGCCTGCCAGGGGCAATTTCTGAGTGCAAAACCAGAAGTAACCCCTGAGTGTCATTGGGTGTGACCCCAAAACCAAAAAGTAACCCAGTCAGTGACATTGTAGAAGTTCTCATAAGTGATGCTTTCATGGTCATTCAGACATAAATACTTCATAATTTCATGATGATTTTTGGAATTCATCAATTATTCAGAATAATGACCATTTAGCTATAAAATGATTTTATAAAGCTTTCTATCTGACTTTCATTTTTTACTTCATTGTACTATGGTCTCCTAAGCCCACCAGCAGTAATTTCTGAGAGCAGATCCAGGAGCAACTCCTGAGCACTGCTAGGGATGCCACCACCCCCCAAGTAAATAAAGTCTGTAGGTTTTATTTTTTGATGACCATTAGACTTTGTCATCATCACTTCCTTGACAGTGGTTATCTAGACAAGTGATTTTAGGATGGTTTTGTAAACTCTCCAGCAATACAGAAAAGGGAGTCTGAAGAGGGATATAGTGCAGGACAGGGCACTGTAGATCAGACCTAGACTGGGGAGAAAAGACTCTAAGTAAATGGGGGTGAATCCAGGGCTGGTGTGTCCTTTCCTATTTTCAGGAACCTATTTCACACTTACATGCTCACATGTGCACACACATGATTTATTTGTCTGATGAAATGTTGGGTTTCACCTCAGTTCACAGAAATATTTTTGGTGGATTTTTAAAGGGCCAAAAAAGGGAAAATATTAGACTGTTCACAAGTGTAGAAAATAATATTTAAGATCTCATGGGGGGAAAGTCTGCTTCTTGGAGATAGAAAAGCATAAGCCATGAAGGGATGCCGATGAATGCTACTGCGTAAGAGCAAACATGTCACACAAAGATGCAGGTGATACAAAAAGATGTTTGCAGGCATAGAATGAATAAAGGGCTAATATTTAGGGTATAAAAACCAACACCTGGGTCCAGAGTGATAGTGCAGTAAGTAGGGTATTTGCCTTCCACACAGCCAATAGAGGTTTGATCCCTGGCACCCCATATGATCCTCTGAGCCAACCAGGAGTGATTCCTGAGTGCAGAGTCAGAAGTAACCCATAAGCACCACCAGATGTGGTGGTGATGGTGCTCACCACCAAACAAAAATAAAAACCAACTCCTATAACTTAATAAGAAAAGCAAACAAACAAACAGTAGAAACCTTAACATGGTTAGATCTGGGAATTGAGGGCACTGACTGATGGGGGAGCTCTCATGTGGGCTGTACATGAAGGGTAAATCTTTTGCTGACACCACAAGGGTCCCAGGCTCTAGGATGAAGTTTGACAGCAATTTTTGCTACAAATAAATAAACAACAACAACAACAATAGAATCGTGGCTAGATACACAGAAAGGGAAAATGAAGTGGCCAGAAACATAAAATGATCATAATTGATGGGAATATGGAGAAGGTATAAGAAAACAACACGAGGTCTAATTCCACTACCACCAAGATTGGTTAGAGTCCAAAGTGCTTGTAAAAATGTCGGGCAGTGGCCACACTCAATATATTTTTGGGGAGCCTAAAAATGGTCCTTTTGGGGGACTTAAGCAATATCTAAGAAAGGAAAACAATATACCCTGTGATCCAGATATTGTACTTCTTAGTTTGATCTAAAAATATCCTAGAATATGTACTTCACTTCCTTTTCCTCCTCCTCTTCCTCCTACTCTTCTTAAACACACACACACACAGACACAAACACACAGACACACAGACACACAGACACACAGCCTCCAGGATGTGAGATCTGCCAGGTTCACCATGAAGAAAGGGTTCTCTAAGTCTGGATGGTCATGGAATGACAATGGAATATTATTCAAGAGTTTTGAGGAAAAAGCTAGATCTGTGTGTATCAAGGAAGATAAAACTTCAAGTTGGGCAACAAAGCAAGGTGTACCTTGACACTGTTTTAAACATGAAAACCTTCCCTGTTCATGTTGTTTGCCTCTGGTGGGACCACAGCTCCACAGTGGTGCAGTGTGTCAGAATATATGTGCATTTTAGTTAAGTTAAAGCAGGAAGGAGGGAGGAGGCAAAGGACACTTATGTGCTGTCCTTTGCTTTTCTTTCCTAATTGTAATGTCAGTGCAAAATGGGGTAAAATCTTAATCTTTATTGTGGATGATATGTCCATGAATTCTTTGCATAGATTGACTTTCAAATATTTTAAATCTCAGAGAACTGAAATTGAGAAGGGAAGGAAGAAAGACAGATTAAGAAGGATCTTGAGGGGCCCGGGAGATAGCATGGAGGTAAGGCGCTTGCCTTTCATGCCAAAGGTCATCGGTTCGAATGCCGGTGCCCCATATGGTCCCCCGTGCCTGCCAGGAGCAATTTCTGAGCATGGAGCCAGGAGTAACCCCTGAGCACTGCCGGGTGTGACCCCCCCCCCAAAAAAAAAAACCAAAAACAAACAAGAAGGATCTTGAGTGCCATAATGAAAAATCGCTTTATTTTCTAGACATTAGAGACCCTTTGAAGATTATAGATTAGGGAATGAATGAAACTAGGGTTAAGAATGATTAACTGGAAATTGAGCTCCCATTCGACCCAGCTATTCCACTCCTAGGGATATACCCTAGGAACACAAGAATATACAAAATTCCTTCCTCACACCTATATTTATTGCAGCACTATTCACAATAGCCAGGCTCTGGAAACAACCAAGATGCCCTTCAACAAATGAATGGCTAAAGAAACTGTGGTACATATACACAATGGAATATTATGCAGCCATTAGGAGAGATGAAGTCATGAAATTTTCCTATACATGATATACATGGAATATATCATGCTGAGTGAAATAAGTCAGAGGGAGAGAGAGATGCAGAATAGTCTCACTCATCTATGGGTTTTAAGAAAAATAAAAGTAATTTTTGCAACAATCCTGAGACAATGAGAGGAGGGCTGGAACTTTCAGCTCACTTCATGAAGCTCACCACAAAGAGTGGTGAGTGCAGTTATAGAAATAACTACACTGAGAACTACCATAACCATGTGATGAATGAGGGAACTTTCTAGAGTACAGGTGGGGGTGGGGTGGGGTGGAGGGAGATTTGGGATATTGGTGGTGGGAATGTTGCACTGGTGAAAGGGGGTATTCTTTACATGACTGAAACCTAATCACAATCATATTTGTAATCAAGATGTTTAAATAAAGATATTATAAAAAAAGAATGATTAACTGGGGTATTTGGAGGCTTTACCAGGAAAGCTGCTAAACTCATGTTTTCATACATACATGATAATATATATATTAGTAGGTGAAGGAAATGGGGGATTTATCGTTGAGGTTTATAAATAAAAAGAAAAAAGGGATGGATGAATGGATAAGTGGAAAATGTGGGTGGATATGTTGATGGGGGTATGTGGATAGATGGGCTGGCAAATAGACACATGGAGAGTCAAGAGATACCTACATATATATATGTAGGTAGATGCATATATATATATGTATATATGAATGGGTGGATGAATAAGTGAATATGTGAATGGATGGGTGGGTATGTGGATGGATGAGTGGATATGAGGATGAATGGGTGAATAAGTGAACAGGTTGGTAGGCTGATGGGTGGGTGATAGATAAGTAGGTAGGTAATCAGGCAGAGTGATGATTGAATGGATATAGGATGGATGGGATGGTTGGATGAATGGATGATGGATGAATGAATAAATTACAAATGAACAAATG
>PVKC010019075.1:0-19338 GCA_004027635.1 Crocidura indochinensis
AAGTAGGTGCGGCCGCGGAGCAAAGCGGAGCGGCTGCGCTTTTTGGGTACGGGGCCTGGAGAGGTTACAGTCCGTAGATCGGCTCAGCAGAGAGGAGAGAAGAGGCAGAGCATGGCCGGTGGTGGTCTTTATGTTTCTGGGATCCCCAATCACACGGCTCGATCAGTCCCACGTGGGTCGGGTGAGACCATCTTACCGAGAGACCGGGGTCCCGATCCGTAGATTGGCTCAGCAGAGAGGAGAGGAGAGGAGTTTGTGGATTTTAAGATAGATTTGTTTAGGAATTGTGAAGGTTGGTTAAAAAAGTCTTGACCTGCCCTGAGAAGCTTATTGTTTTGATATATACTGCAAATGTTCCCAGGATCCTTCCCAGTAATTTTTCTCTGAGAAGTAAAGACATGATCATAGTCAGTCATTTCAAGTGAAATGGAAATTCTAAAAAGATTTGTGTGTTTCCTATTCTTATCAGGTGCTTAAGACCAGAACTGACCGTCACAGGTGTTCTCATTGGACAAGAAAATGTGTTTTCTGGTCTTAACCACAAATGTCTTACATTGTCCACAATTCAAGGTTCCAGTGTTGGGTCATCTTTGATCCCCGGTTTTCACCATGTACATATCCCATATGTGTCTTAGAAGTTGAATTCAGGGACCAGAAAGATAGCATGGAGGTAGGGCGTTTCCCTTGCATGCAGAAGAATGGTGTTTCAAATCCTAGCATCCCAGGTGGTCCCCCCGAGCCTGCCCAGGAGTGATTTCTGAGCATAGATCCAGTAGTAGCCCCTGAGTGCTGCCGCGTATTACCCAAAAAACAAAAAAACAAAACAAAACAAAACAAAAAACAAAAAACAACAACAACAAAAGAAGTTGGATTTAATTCTAGTGTGAAAGAAAAATATTTGGTTTTAGTTGGGAGGGAGGCAAGAAAACTAATGTTTTAGTAAATTTTATTTTTTATCCTCACCATGTTCTATACAATACAGCAGAGTTTAGTCTTAAATCATATTTTTATTTATATGTATATATTTTATATATGGAAATATGTGCCAAGAATACATTGTAATTTGTTGACTGATTCCATTTCTTAAATAGCAATTTATCCCATATACTATATATTTTCCAGCCTCTTATAAATTATTATTTCCTTGTATATTAGTTGAATAGTAGACAGTTTTATTGTGGTGGTTATTTTGCAGTACATGTAATATCAAGTAATTATATATTAGGATTAACCTAAAGTTAATATCATTTTTGGGATCACACCCAGCAGCTCTCGGGGGCTGCTCCTGGCTCTATACTTAGAAATCACCCCCAGTAGGCTCGGGGGGACCATATGGGGTCTTGGGATTTGAACCACCATCCTTCTGCGTGCAAGGCAAATGCTCTACCTCATGCTATATCTCCGGCCCATAAAGTTATTATTTTTAAAAACAGGGAAAATATGGGCTGCAACAGTGGCACAGCGGTAGGGTGTTTGCCTTGCATGCGGCTGTACCTGGGTTCGATCCCTGGCAACCCATATGGTCCCCCAAGCCAGGAGCGATTTCTGAGCGCATAGCCAGAAATAACCCCTGAATGTCCCCGGGTGTGGCCCAATAACCAACAAAACAAAACAGGAAGATAGATGCAGTTGTTAAAGATGTGTTAAGACTGCCAACTTCCGTTGCAATAAAAAAAAAAGTGAATTATACAGGCAGGGGTAGGGGAGGAAGGGACATTGGTGGTGGGTAAGTTGCACTGGTGAAGGAGTTTTTCTGTTTATGACTGAAACCCAAGTATAAACATGCTTGTAATCGTGGTGCTTAAGTAAAATATATATATATATATATATATACATTTTTTAAAGCACAAATTATAATACTGTAGTAGTGAAGGAAAAACTAATTTTGAGAAAATAAGATATAAACACAAAACAAAGTTAGTACATCTTCCCATTTCTACATTGGCTTCAGTTTGTGCCCTAGGTCAATTTTCTTTTGTGCAATGTTTCTGTGTCTCTGTTTCCCTCCACCCCATCTTCTCTGCCATCTGAACTACACACTCCTGTTCTTCCTAACTCAGCTCTTCAATAAGCAGGGTGGTGTGTTTTAAATCCTCTTTTCTATACGCAGAGTTCAGGCCTGGAATTCTGAGATTTATGTCCTTTCAGAATTTTCATATGATCTTGGCACTCTGAATTTTTTTTCTCATCATATGGACAGTTCTGAATAAGAGAGTATAGTAAAAATTAACACTGAAAGCATGAAACCCTTTTTCTAAGATGTCCTTAGATGAACCTGTTTCTTCAGCAGGACAGATTCTTTCCTATCACTCCTCCAAGCCTAAAGTGGTAAGAAGAACATGTTGTAACCCCAGATTTAACATTTTCCTCTGGATGGCTAATGTGAGACCTGTTATTTCATCCAAATTCAGCTCATGATTACCTTTTCTTGTGATATTAATTCCACGACCTTAAACCCAAAATGGCTATGTGAACCTGTTACTGATATAATGGTACATTTTTGTTCTGTTGTAGGTCTTTAAAGATGGGATTCATTATTCTGGTAAATGGACTGGTTCTTTTAGGATTTTGATTTGCTTTAGTTAATTAAACTAAAAAATACTTCTAAAACTATCTGTAACCTGTACTGTCCTCAGCAATACTATCTTCCTCTTATAATCCACTCTAGTTACTTAGAAAGAAGAAAGAAAATGAATTGGATTTTGAAGGATCTCAAAGTTGACCAAATCTAAATCTTGCTGTGATTTTGTTCAATTTGTTCAGCCTGTCTAAAATTTGCTCCATTTTTCTGAATTTTTTCTTCTTTAATCAAAACCAGTAATTAGTTTAAGGCATTGCTGAACATTTGGGAATGATATCCACTGAGTTCTCAGTACTCTGCTGTACACAGTATATCTACAGTAAGCACTCGTGTTTGTTTTTGTTTTGTTTGTTTGGGGGCCATACCTGGCAATGCTCAAAACTTAGTCCTCGTTCTGTGCTCAGATATCACTCGTAGCAGACTCCAGGAACCATATGGAGAGCCTGCAATCAAACTTGGATCTTCTGCATGCAAAACTAATATGTTTATAAAAATGTGTTTGCTTTTCCAAAAGACCTTTAATAGACAACTAATTAGCTATCTTTTTTATATAGTTAAATTGTGAAAAATATCTTCTAGGAGTATCTAGGGCCCCTTTGTTTATTGGAATGCTTTTACATGTTGGGAACTATTTGGGGACAAAATGTAAACTGTCTCTCTTGACATGACAACTGGTAATAGCTTAGGTGCCAGTGTTAGCTTGTTCTGGCACATGAGTTTTTCTGAATGGCAGGAAGGAAAGCTGTGTTTAGCAGAAATTCAGACTCAGGGGTCCTCAAACTTTTTAAACAGGGGCCCAGTTCACTGTCCCTCAGACAATTGGAGGGCCAGACTATAGTAAAAACAAAAATTACAAACAAATTCCTATGCACACTGTATAATACCTTATTTTGATGAGAAGAAACAAAACGGGAACAAATACAGTATGTGGCCCACGGGCCGTAGTTTGAGGACCACTGCTCTAGAGCAACACTTATCAACAAAGATGATTTTGCTTCATGGAGACATTGAGCAATGTCTAGAGATATCTTGGGTTACCTTCTGCTACTGGTACCTAATATGAAAAGTCCAAGGATTCTCAACCGTGCCCTGGACAGTCGCCCATAGCAACAAATTATCTGGCACTAATTTTAGCTAATGAGGAGGTTGAGAATTTTCACTCTGGAGCATAACTTAAATGGATTCACATGCTCACATCAGTCAGCCTAATGTGTTATTAACTTGATGTGCAGACTTTCAAATCATGTTCCCGTAGTGTTAAAGATTCACACAAATTTCAAGATTCTTCATAATGTTATATATTTGGAAAGTATGAACTTAAAGTCTAGTTATTACATATGGAGTAGCAAATGATATGGATTATTAAAAATGTTTGGAAGTAGCATAGGGCAATGATCAGAGACCTTGGGACCCTTCAATGGTTGGAGATGAAGTATCCGTTTCTTTTTAATCCAATAGCT
This sequence comes from Crocidura indochinensis, assembly GCA_004027635.1. Classification (NCBI taxonomy): domain Eukaryota; kingdom Metazoa; phylum Chordata; class Mammalia; order Eulipotyphla; family Soricidae; genus Crocidura; species Crocidura indochinensis. The sequence goes on from PVKC010019075.1 coordinate 4,042, forward strand.
CCAACACTACTGTATACATGGAACCCCAGCTATGACAGTTGAACTTAAAATATAGTTGCCAAGGAGTCATGTGGGGAGGTGGCAGGGAATCTGGACTCAGTGAATGGGTAATGGTATTGGAGGTGGGAACATTGATGTCTGAAAGCCTGTTGTAAATGATTATAAATGACTGTAAATCATAATGTCTGGATTAGAACAATTTTAACGTGGAACTTTGATCTTGTCTACCTGAAACGTGGGGCTGACCCTCAATTGCTCAAGTAATGCTGCTTCTATAAATGACCAGGGTCTGTTATGTGCTGCTGAGTCATTGAGTTTCTTAGTTGACTTTAGTGTAATTAGTATACATTAATATTTGCACTAATGCTCTGTCAGAAACTATAAGGGAGGTGCTGCAAGTAATGAATTTTGGCTTGGAGGAGTTTCTGGTCCTACAGAACCTGCAATAGATACCTCTGAAGCATGTATTCCAGCAACCTGTAATGGTAGAAATACTCACACACAGTTTTTCTAACTTTTATTTCATAAGAAACCAGTCAGCAGCACCCATTTCTTTTCATCTGACTTCATGTGGCCCAATCTAAATAGTTCTGTGCTTGATGCGCCAAAGTAGTACCAAATAGAAGTGGTTTAATTACTCATTTTATTATAAAAATAAGTAAATAGTAAAAAACCAAGGAATATATAATGTATAAAAGGAATAGACTCTTCAAAGAACTAGATATATTTATAAAAAGATTCACAAAAAATAAATATTTTCATGACATGTGTATTTTAGCATGAAAAACATAACATTTACTTCTTCAACTCTGGAACCAAGGAAATGATAAAAAAAAATAACAGGAACATACTGGGGGCTTCAGTCTCCCTTTTGTTGTACCTTGAGGGTGAAATATCTGCAGCTTTCATTGATCACGTGTCATCATGAGACTTGGTATTCACTGCAGGAATGTTCTTCGGATACCTTCCAGCTGCCCAGCGATCCATCATTTCTCTTCGTTGGAGATGGCACTCAATGCAGTGTGGGTGGCTGTGTAATTGCTGACATGCCTGTATGTCCAAATGGGGCCTGAAACATTTGAAACTTAGAACATTTTCTGATCAGACTTTGTGGATGTTGTTTTTGGACAGTGATAACTGTGGCATTCTACAGGGTTTTTAAAATGAGCTGTGACATTGCCAACCATGGATTCCAGATTTAACAGCAATCTGGTCAATGAGTAATCATGGGCCAGAAACTTTCATTTTATTCTACTTTTCACAACTTGATTCTACTAATTATTATTTTTAATTGGGGTTTCACTTGGCATAAGTAGATAATTTTATGGAAAGGGGTAAAGTTTTGGTCAATGGGCGGGTGATTAAAATAGTAATCAGTTTTGGGATCTTTATATTTTTAGCATTCTATGAGACAAGCATTGGAGTTAGTTTCCTTTCAGCTGATTAAATTACATGTATATTTAGTGAAGAAACGTTGCAGAAATAGCAAACTTTGTGTGTCACTTGTAAAAGATCTATTTTCTTTTTCATTAAAAAATTTTATGTATTAATGTTAGTTTATATTTTTAAAGTCCTGGCCAGAGACTGTATTCCAGCTCTGCCCACCTTTTATATTCTTCACGGCAGAGCATTAAAAAGAAAAGAAGGGTTCTACCATATATAGTATAAAGAAATTTCTCAGTAATAATTTGTTCTTCTAAAACCAGTTTTATATGAATTCTTAAATAAATCTGGCTGGGGGCCAGAGTGGTGGAGCAAGTGGTAAGGCATCTGCCTTGCCTGCACTAGCCTAGGATGGAACACTGTTCAATCCCCCGGCATCTCATATGGTCCCCCAAGCCAGGAGTGATTTCTGAGTGCATAGCCAGGAGTAACCCCAGAGCATCACTGGGTGTGGCTCCAAAACAAAACAAAACAAAAAAATACACCTGGCAAGTATCAATTGGCCTCAAGGAAAATTATAACCCTAGACCTAAGAAATCATCAGGATCTTTTGAGTCACAAGTGATTCTTTGTTTCCAGAAGCAGGTGATTTGGCAAATTAGCAGATCTCCTTAGTTGAAGACACAAATATGCATTGACTTGAATGATTGACAGCATTTTAACTGACTGGGTGCACTCTGCTGGTTTTAATAACCTTCCCAAATAATACCATGGTTAAAAATATTTTCTGATCCCAGGGTTGGTTTAGAAATTAAAGCTAAATCCATAACATGGGTGAATTTTATGTGATTTGTTTAATGTGAAGTGCAGAGAATATAATCCAGTACCTTAACCTATTTATAAAAATAATGCAGTGGGTATGGATTAAACTTGGTAAACAGTTCAAAATAAAACTCCAGGTTCAGCACAGAGATAATGAAACACTTCTTAATGTTTATCTGGTATTTAAATCATCACCAGATTCTTTCTCTTTCATTTTGAAAAATGTTTTTCTTGTTTTTAGTTAAAGAACAGTTCTTTTGGGTACGAATTGTAGGCTTTCAACCAAAGTAAAAGTCAAACCATTATAAAGTTTTTCTTCTTTATTATTTCAAGACCTTTGCTGTATTGACTCTACAGCACATGCCATCACAGATAACAAACAATAATAAGTGAAAAGTGTATCCTTTTTCTTTTGCCTGCTTTTTTTTTTGTCCTGCTTGCAAGTGTCTCCTAGATGGAAACCATGACTGTCTGGATAGAGGTCTTTTACCTGAAGAATAAATTTATTTTAGTAGTCATTACAACTCTGTTGCTGCATATAACATTGCCGTGTCTAAGGATGAATTGGAATAAGTTCTTTTTTAAGTAGATCATAGATATATTGAGGTATATATAGGTGTATTGCTTCCAAGTGACATCACCTAGATTCCATTTAAATTGGGATCCTGACAGTGTCCGATTGAGTGTGTCTGGGATTCAAGAGACAATTTAGTATAGACTCCTAGGTATGCTGGAGTTTTTGGTGTATATTTTGAGATTCTTCTTTTCAGTAAACATTTATAAGACATTAACTATGAACCAAGGTACTGAGTAACTGAGGGCATATCGAGCTCTTATTAATGACTCCATATACTCTGACATGTTTTGGGCCCAGCATGAATTTTGTGGTCCCTCTGTCTCCCTGTAGTGCACTTTATAAACATGTTACAGAAATCACCACATTTTCCACTATTTTTAATTTTAATATATGAAAGAAAGGCACCGCCTAACATTTTGGTGTAAGGTGTCAGGGGTTTTCTAGAGAAAAAACCATACCATGCCAAGCAACATGCTGGTATGCATTTCAGTAGAGCTGCTAAAGGGATACAATGGGGACCCAGAAGGTGTAAATCATACCATTTTTTGTAATTATTTGAGGCAGGTTCTTGTGATATTTTACTTTGTGTATGGATGCATGTATACAAGTGTGCAAGTGAACCCAGAGTTTAAACTCAGGACCTCACATGTGTGAAGCAAGTGCTCTGCTGCTGAGCATCTCCCTGGCCTTCATGACACTTTACTCTGAGAGGCTAAACTTGATTACAAAGTGAGCACTATCCCTTTGAGTAACTCTCTGAGAGGAACAAGAGAACAGAGCCATAAGCTTTCCCACTTAGTCTTGGGAAATGTTGAGTGATACATCTGAAGTGCTAAGAGAAAGATTCTCCCTTTCCAAGATCATTGCTACTTTTTCAGAGAAAAATAGAAATTTTAGACTTGAAATGAGCCCTGTCAATTGGAGTATCTCTAGGAATAAGGCAAACTAGAAATGAATACAGCAAAGTTAGAACTAACTTTTATTGAATGTTATTTAAAGATTAGAAAACTAAGCAGGGGGAAGAAAAGCAGCTAACAGTGTCTTCATTTATATTAATTTTTTTTCTGGCTTTGGGGTCACACCCGGCAGCACTCAGGGGTTACTCCTGGCTCTATGCTCAGAAATCACTCCTGGCAGGCTCAGGAAACCACATGGGATGCCGGAATTCGAACCACCATCCTTCTGCATGCAAAACGAATGCCCCACCTCCATGCTATCTCTCTGGCCCCATATATATATATATATATTAATTTACTTTATGTGAAGTATGCTTCTTTATTTTTCAAATAGTTTTTATTTTGACCAAAGTGACTTACAAATCTTTCATAGTACTATTTTTGAAGTACACTTCTCTTATTTGCTTGTTTGTTTCAATTTTGGGGCCATCCCTGGGGGTTCTTGGAAAGTACACCTGGCTCTGTACTCAAACATCACTACTGATGGTGCTCGGTAGATGATAAATGGGTCCAGGGATTTAAACCTGGGTTAGCAGCATCAAAGGCAAGCACTTCTCTGGCCCTCTGAATCATGCTTCTAAAACCTCTTTCTCTATATCCACAGCATTGCTTAATTGTAATTCACATCACTTATATTTTACTCAGAAAAAGTATACACTTTAACTATTTCTGCTCTATTCATATGGTTGTGCAGCCATCACTAGAATCACTCCTTCATCACTTGGCAATCACTTTCTACTTCCTCTTATTTACCACCTTCCCTCCAGCTCTGCAAATATAGGTATGATTATTTTCATATTATTGTTGTTGCTGCTGTAGTTGTTTTATACATTCAGCAGTGCTCAAGGCTTACACCTAATTCTGCACTCAGAGATCACTCCTGGCTTTGCTCAGAGGACCATACATGTTGGATGAGTGCAAGGCAAGCCCCTACTTACTGAACTATCTTACCATATTGTAATAAATGGCACTTTGTGTCTGAGTTCTGTGAATAAGTCTTCCATTTCTTTTTATAATTGCGTAACTTTCCTTTGTACAAATATGCCCCGTTCATGCATCTGTCATTTAATGAACTTTAAATTGCTTCGACTTGGGTACCTGTCATTATTACTTTTCTATAAATAATGCTGTTATAAACATATACACTAGTTTTTGAGTGGGCATATGTTTTTATTTCTCTCAGGAATAAAGTAAAATTGCCCGGATCGTATGGTAACTCAATTTTTTTACTTTTAGAGGAACTGCCAAGTTGTCTTCTGAAGGGACTGTGCCACTAGCAGTGTAGGGGGATTCCAATTTCTCCATTTCTTTGCCAGTGCTTGGTATTGTCCCTCTTCTTAGTGCTCTCATAAAATCCTCCTTGACAAAAGGAAATAGTAATTATTTATTTTATAGATAAAACTTCAAGGCAACATGAAATTACAGGCCTAGAATGGAAGAAGTGGTTCGGATTGTTCAAAAACAGCAAATCTGCCAAAGTAGTTTAATGTTTTGGAATCTGCCATTTAAACTATGGTGGATGTTAGAGATCATATTTCTCACTCTGATGTTTCAAAGGTGATGAAACTAGAACCAAAAATAGGGGAGCAAATTGAACACTGACATAAAAGTGCTTGGTGGTGAAGCCAAAGCCGGAAGCTCTGTCTCCTGGCTCCCAGGCCATTGCCTGGTCCAAAATGTTGCCTTCTGCCCTAAGGGATGTGTAAACTCATCCATATCACAAGAACTCCATTCTTTTAACTCCTTCATCCTTTTTTCTTTATTTAAAGCACCATGATTACAAACATGTTTGTATTTGATTTTCAGTTATGAAAAAAAGAACAACCCCCTTAACCAGTGCAATATTCCCATCACCAATGCCCCCATCTCCGGCAAACCTCTACCCTTTGCCTGTGTTTGAGACTGGTTTTCTTTCTTTTTTTTTTTTTTTTTTTTTTTTTTTTTTTTTTTTTTTTTTTTTTTTTTTTTTTTTTTTTGGTTTTTGGTTTTTGGGACACACCCGGTGACGCTCAGGGGTTACTCCTGGCTATTCGCTCAGAAGTCGCTCCTGGCAGGCACGGGGACCATATGGGGAACCGGGGTATCAAACCGTGGTCTGTCCTAGGTTAGCGCAGGCACCTTATCTCCAGCGCCACCGCCCGGCCCTGAGACCGATTTTCTATTTCTCTCACTCACTACCACTGCCATGATAGTTATCACTGTAGTTATTTCTCTAACTGAACTCACCATGTGGTAAGCTTCATATCATGAGCCAGTCCTTTCAGCCCTTATCTCTATTGTCTCTGGGTTTTATTACAAAAGTGTCTTTTGTTTTTCTTAAAACCTGTAGATGAGTGAGACTACACTGTCTCTCTCTCTCTCTCTCTCTCTCTCTCTCTCTGACTTATTTCACTCAGCATAATAGTTTTCATGTCCATCCATGTGTAGGAAAATTTCATGACTTCATTTTCCTGATGGCTGCATAGTATTCCATTGTGTATAAGTACCACCATTTCTTTAGTCACTCATCTGTTTATTTTTTTTCTTGACATAGTTTTATTTAAAAAATACAAGTGGATATTATCACAGATTACATGAATCTATACACAATAACATTCTATCTGCATAGTAACCAACACTAGTATGTGTGCTTTAATTTTTAAATAGATTATTTATAATCCTTTATGGTGCAGCTTATTAAGAATTTAAGTAAATCATTGGATCTCTCCTATAAATAAATGATTCACATTAAAATGTTTATTTGGATAAATCTTTGAAATACTAGAATTGATTTCTAAAGATGCCAAATTTCCTTGTACTATATAATACATATTATTACCCCACAAACCCAAAACTTGACTTCATTGCTGAGAACTAAAAGGGAAGAGCTTCTTCTGATAATGATTTGTTTTGTTTGTTTGTTTGTTTTGATCTGTTCAGTACATTCTAACTGAAAGGATTTGTACAAAGCTAAAAAGTAGTTGCTTTAGCTGTTGAATTCTATACCGTGGTGGATTTCCTGTTGTGTTTTTTAACTCCTTCTATTAATATAAACCCATCTTAATTCATATGGGCCAACAAACCTGAAATCTACTCTAAGGAAGCCTCTTACAGAATTATATCACTGTTGATTAAAGCAATGTGAAAGCAGAAAATTAATGCAAGCTATGTTACTTTGTGAGATTGTTACTTGAGTGAGCTTGATTTGGTATGGATTCTGGTTCTAAAGCTTACCAACTGCTGACTCCTTTCTGTTTGATTTATTTTATAATTGGGCAGCATTAATCTACCTCCTGAATCACTTTGAGAATGCAATAAGATGATCCCTGTAAAGAGTTTAGTACTCCTTGATCCTGAGTAAATGTTGACCATTATTATTACAAAACATCAGACAGTCCAAACCACTGAAAATATTGTAATGTGAGATTTATAGAAAAGAAATGAATCACCTCCATTTTAAAAGTTATATCACTAAAGGAGTCAGCTGAGGAAATTGCTCTTTCTTAAGGACTTCATAATTTTGAGCCATGTGGAACTTAATAAAAATTCTCCTTTTAAGAATAAAACTCACACTGCTAATACTTCATTCTTTGCAAATCATCATTGAATTTTTATTATCTTGCTGCTTTGGGAAGAGACCAACTTGGAAATTTCAACTCTAAAGGATCGTGTATTAAAAGCACCAATACTGGGTCCGGAGAGATAGCATGGAGGTAAGGCATTTGCTTTTCATGCAGAAAGTCAGTGGTTCGAATCCCGGCATCCCATATGGTCCCCCAAGCCTGCCAGAAGCGATTTCTGACCATAGAGCCAAGAGAAACCCCTGAGCGCTGCCGGATGTGAACCCAAAAACCAAAAATAAATAAATAAATAAATAAATAAATAAATAAATAAATAAAATAAAGCCCCAATACTTGGAGTGATGGTACAGTGGTTGGGAGTTTATCTTGCATGCGGCCACCTGAGATCCTCCCAGGTTCTATCCTCTGCATCCCATATGGTCCCCTGAGCCTGCCAGGAGTGATTTCTGAGCTCAGAGCCAAGAGTAACCCCTGGCACCACCAAGTATGGCCAGAAAACAAAACAAAACAAAACAAAAAAACAACAACAACTCAGTACTGGACTGGAGCAATAGTACAACAAACGGGTTGGGCTTTTGCATTGTGTCCAGCTAGCTGACCCAGGTTCGATCCTCCTCACCCGCTACCTGCCAGCAGTGATCTCTGAGTGCAGAGCCAGAAGTAATCCATGAACATTGCTCACCAGATTGCCTCCCAAAAGTATGAAAAGCCCAATACTAAAAAACCATAACCAAAGTTTATATTCCCCTGGACTTTGTTTAATTAATATTAATAATTATATATCATGTTATATTTATTATTGTTGATTATAATATAAATTAATATTAAATTATTGCATAATCTTAATATGTAATATATAATAATAACCTTCTTCCTTAGTGTCATTGCTTGATTAATAATCTTCCTGGATCCGGAGCGATAGCACAGTAGTAGGGCCTTTGCTTTGCACGTGGCCAACCCAGGATGGACTCGGTTTCATCCTATAAGGCCCCCCAAGCCAGGAGAGATTTCTGAGTGTATAGCCAGGAGTAATCCCTGAGCATCACAGGGTGTGTTTCCCCCAAAATAATCTTCTTCCTTAGTGTTATTGCTTGATTTTTAAGGTGAAGCTCCATTGGATTGTTTCATGGGGCCAACAATTTGTACAGCACAGAGAAAAGGGCATACAAACAGGGCTCAAGACAGGGCTATTTCCCCTGTTCTTCTGGGACAAATTCCTAGTTTGTCGCTGTGACAGAGAGCTCATCCCAGCACCAAGTTCCTCAGAGCTCTAGACTTTCCTCCATCTGGACATGATGGCCCAAGGGATCAGTAAATTCTATCCCAGATGATAATCATGAGGACCAAATGGCAAAATATAGGTGCTCCCACTAAATAGCTGACCCTAATTTAGGCCAGATAAGTGGCAGCCAAAAGCCATGGTCTATGGAGTTCTCATGTGTCACACATGAGACTGAGAGACAGAATCAGTGCTAAGTTTAGGTGAAGAAACTGGACATATCCGTGTTCACATAGTATGATTCATGTCTACTCTGCTGTTTCTGCTGCTGCTCTTTCCTGTAACCAATTTTAGAGCCTGTCTTGGCAGCTGGAAGTATTTGGGATTAATTTCACACTCACTTTATGAGCTGAGAGCTTTCCTGCAAGCAGCTCCCTGGGCCTCTGCCTCATTACTTTGGCATCAACTGATACTGCTGTTGGACAGAGATCTCCTCTGGGGTCTCTATTTTATTTGGAAATCTCCAATTTGAAAAAGAAAAACAAAGGCCATCAACACATTGTGCTTGAAATGGTTTGCTTTTATTGTTTGCTAGCCCCCCTCCCATTTCACCCTTGCCATTTTGTTGAATCCCAGGGAACACCCATCTTGCATTTCATTTGGTCTGCATGGCTAGTTAGCCTTCACTCCCAGTGCCAGGTGAGCTATGAGATCCTTTAAGGCCTTGGTCAGGCAAACCTGAATCTTGATAAGTCTAGATTTTTTGTTGTTGTTGTTGTTTTCCCAGCTCTTTTAAACTATGTTAATTGTGCTGAATTCATTCGATTAGTGGAGAGAACAAAGTCAAAACTTGGCTGTTATGTATAAAATGAAATCGAGAACATGGAGCTCTCTTTAGGATTTCATGTTGGCCAGAAGGTCAGGACGATTTTCCTTGGGGGCAATTTACATAAGGAATGGTTTATCCCTTTATTTTCCAATTTCTGGGACCATTTGGGGATAGCAAACACTTTCCATAATGGCACAGAACTATATCAAGTGAGACTGAAACTTAGAGCAATGAGGCTTCTCCTGGATGGATGTCATTTGGGCCTTGCTCAGGAGAGCTTCCGCAGCTCAGGCTGTGGTCTCATTGAGGAATCCTCCTTCCACCACAGCTGGGTTTAGCAAAACCGTGGGTCCAAGAGCTGACTTGTTACTTAGTAAAATTTTTCTCTTAATATTGATGAATGTGCATCAAAGTCTTTCCTTAAGTGCGGAAATTGACTCAAGTGTCAACTGTGATCCTAGAATTGCTTCATCAGGCAATACACACACTCAGATGATGAGCTCTCTGGTCCCCAGAATTAAGTGCAAACATTAAGTGTTCACCTGGGTATTCTGATGATCTCTAAGCATGATGCCCACATCAATGCTAATTCCAAACTGGAATATTTACTTTTTTGTTTTTAGAGAAGCAGCTTTTACTTTTCTTAAGTTTTACTTGCTCCTTCACAATATCTTTACTTGAGGACAAATATCAGGGACTTCTCAGTGACTTGCTGGTATATCTTTATAAATGAGCTTAGGCTACAGGCAGCCTGGTTGGTACCATTTGATGTTGTAAATACTTACAAGAGGATTTCAAGTTACCAACCCAGACCACAACACAGAAGGAAAAGGGTCAGTGGCACAATATTTCAGAGTTCTTGACATACTGACCCAATAAACAGGAATCATCTCAAAGATTAAATAATAGTAAAAGTAGGATAGAATGAATTGTGAATGCTCGTTACCTTTATTTTAATTTTTAATTAATTTTGTTGATGTGACTTACTTTTTGTAATGACCATGTTTGGGAGTTGGCTTCCAAAGTCCCTGGAAATTGCATAATTGATTCTTTCTCCTGGGCAGGCAAGAGCTGACAAAATCAGTTTCAGTCACCATTGCTTCTTCCCGAACCTTTTTCTAACAGACCTCAACACTCAGTAGTGGTTAGGCTTCTAAGACCTTTTACAGACTTCGGGGTAAAACGCCAAAACTTGAATTCTAGACTCTCATTTACTAGGCTATGGCCAGCTCACTACTTAGTTTGCAGGTCCCAGTGTGAAATGAAAATGTAGGTTCTTATTTAAAGGCAGGAAGAAAGTGCTATTAAAAATAGCTACTAAAATCTAGTACATTTTTTTCTTTCCTCGCTGGTCTTCCTTTCACACCTACCCTTTTCTAATAGTGCTTTCTATTTTTGATGCATTGTCTTTCCAGTGAGAGAAAATTAAATATCGAAATTTCCAGCATGAATTTTATTACTAATTGTGTATTGCCTATTTTAAGGGCAAACACAGGCATATTTAACTTATGAGCTAATGAGCATTTTCATCTGCACATGTGCATGCTTCCTCACCCCACCGACTTCATTTCAAAACTCAAGTTTTAAAACAAAATGATTTTTAAAGTATTTCAACGGCCAGCAGGGCATTAAAGCAATCAAGGAAAGCATTGAAGCCCAGACAATTTGTGGAGCCTGTGCTCAGGATGGGGCAGCTTTCCCACATTCACTGAGGTTCTAATTAAATCAGTATCCTACCTCGTAAGTCACAGTGAAAATATGAGGATTGAAGGCATAGATAGATAGATGATAGATAGATAGACAGACAGACAGACAGACAGACAGACAGATAGATAGATAGATAGATAGATAGATTGATAGATAGATAGATAGATAGATAGATAGATAGATAGATAGATAGATAGATAGATAGATAGAAGATAACATATGGCAAGATGTGGAATGCTTTGCATGTAATCTGCTCAATTTATTGAAGGATTGTTATTAATAGTGCATTGGCACTTTGGCGGTGGGTGTGGTGCAGAAACATTGTGAGTCTAAAACATAAATATTAATGCTTTTGTGAACCATGTGGCATCAATTAAAAACACTCATAATCATGTCAATGACATCTCCTTTACAGGGTCTTCCCTGCATTGTCAGAACCCACCTTCTTGACCTATTTCCCTTTCTTTGCTCTGAATTCCTTGAAGGCTGAGAATCAGTCTGTCTTATAAATTCCCTCTGGTCTTTCCTGCAAATTCTTGCTCCTACCTGGCATTCACTAGGTGTTTATGACCTTGATCTTGGTGTGCACTTGACTCTGACAATAACCATCTGTGTCCTAATATGACTGCCCCTACAGCACGACTTAATTGGGGCCCTTCATAGGAAGAAAAGGAATATAAACACAGACTTAGCAGGAGTCAGTTGTAATCATGGTGGGGTGAGGAGAGCAGATGATACCAGGTGTTTTGGTTTAAGTAAAGTGGCCTCTCTCTCTGTCTCTTTGAGGAGGCTTCTTGAAGTAAGGGGGAGAAGGAAGAGTTCAAAACCTCATTTGACTGTCAGAGGCCCCAGGGATATTAACTCAGGCCCAAAGTAATCTAGTCCTTTGTTAGCTTCTTTCACACTTTCTGTTCTGTACAATTTAGGACATTATTATTGTAATGTTTCTTCCCACTTATTGGTGAGTGTTTCTTGTCCACCAATTTATAAAAGCTTCATGAGTTATATATCATACCATCTGCTTTTCTGGACCCCAGTTGGGACATGGTACTAGACACACAGCAATACACTTTCTCAATTCCTGTCCTTTGTCCAAACTTCTGGCACTCTCTAGCCAACTGGATTCTGAATGCCTTTTTAGAATTCCTATAAGCCCTCAACTAAGTAGCCAAGATTCCCGTTCTGTCTGGCATTACCAGTCAAGGAATTTCTTTGTCTTCTTTTTTCCCTGACATACATGTTTCCTCCAATATTTCCCAGACATTTCAAGAACGGGTTCTCTTGTAGTTCTCCCCCTGTGCAACTTGGGATACCACATAGATAGATACTCCTTGTCTGAATGATGACTCAGACAAGTGCTTTTGGCGAGTGTCCATAAGCCAGGAAATTCACCACCAAATGGTGTATGTGCATTGGGACTTCTGAGTCTTTTCTGAGTGCTAACCCCCTCAACCTGGCCCTTTTGCTAGGAAGACTTTCACCCTGCCAGGTTTTGACTGTGCCTGTTCTGGGGAACTGTCAGACAAGTAGAGTCCCTGAGCCAGGCAGTTTCTTACTTTTAATGAGCACAAACTTCACTAAGACATTGAAATAAAACAAAACACCAATGGCCAGTCTTGGATGTTCCATCTAATTGTTGCTTTAGTTCTTTTTCCACAGGATTATTCAAGAGGATGAAAAAATAAAAGTTCACCATGCTCCTGCCAGTTTTTACCCTTAAGTAGATTTGGCCTTGTAAAGCTAACACGCCCTGAGCATTTTTTATCCCCTTCAGATTCCTATGGGCTAGTGCCTGACCTTTGCATTAAAATGACATTACCTCACAGGCCCAAAGTCTGAACATTATCTATCTTTGGGATATAATAATGTTCATTCCCTTGTCATATATTGTACAAAGAATCATAATCAAAGAAAGACGGCAATCTTCTAAAAAGGGTGTAATGGAGTTATTTTGAATTTCATGCCAAATGCACTTATTTTGTTAAAAACTTTTAAACCATTTCTGAGGCTGTAGCAAGAGCTACTATAACTGTTCTAGAGGTTACTTATATTATTACTTATTGTAGAAAGCCATTCCTTGATGAGGTAGACACAGAACAATGTCCCTATTAAGCTGATCTTTGTGGCTATTTTCTGACCATATGGATTTAGAATTACTTTGGGCATTGCTCTAAAGAAGGAAGTGAACCGATGAATGATAACTCTTTTATTACTCAGTATAGCTTGTGTTTGTGGAAGACAAAGTTCATCAAGTTATTTTAAAGAAAAACAAGAGTGTGCCAAATGTAACTTGTTGAGGGCTCAAGAATTGTGAAATTATCCCTAACTGAAGTTTGTCGTTTCTGTAGGTGATCGCTCTAGCAGATGCCATCGAGGAGAACCAAGACAATCTGTTGCAGTCATTCAGCAGACTGAAAAGTGCCACCCATTTGGTGGTCCTGCTCATTGGACTGTGGCAAAAGCTTAGTGCTGATCAGACCACTATTTTGGAAGCAGCATTTCTCCCCCTTCAACAAGACTCCCAAGAACTGGTAAGACCCTGCCAGCTAGCTGTGGTGACTTGCCAGAGATGTGGAGAAGATCGTGGCATTAGAGAGATTACACATGACTTTCGTGATTTCTAAGACGAGAGAGTGTGGTGTTGTATTGTTGTTTTAAATCAAACCCTGCAGTCAATTTCTTTAAACTATTATAAAAATACCCACCAAAGTCTTATTTTCAAGAGAAATTTTAAATATAGGTGTAGAAGCCATTTTTATGTGATTGCCATCTTTTTTTCTATACTCCAATCACATAAAACTTAGGTAAACAGTTATTTGAAGGACTGAGTAGTGACTGCAAGATTTTACGTGAGCTAAACCTTCCCTTTTCTGCCAGATAATAGCTTGATAATTTTCTCTCTATTCTTAATTTTTTTTTTTGGTTTTTGGGTCACACCTGGCAGCGCTCAGGGGCTACTCCTGGCTCTACATTCAGAAATCACCCCTGGCAGACTCGGGGGACCATATGGGATGTTGGGATTCGAACCACCGTCCTTCTGCTTGCAAACAAGGCAAATACACTACCGCTATGCTATCTCACCAGCCCCAATAGTCTTAAATTTAAGTGTTAAACCAAGTGTTAGAGAGAACCAAGATAGCTTTGCTACCTGATAGATATTTTGTCATATATATATATACTATATATATGTCATATATATAGTATACATATACTATATATATACTATATATATGTCATATATATAGTATACATATACTATATATATATGACATATACATATAGTATATATATACTATGTCATATATATATGTCATATATATAGTATATATACTATATATATTATATATATGTCATATATACTCTATATATATATATATATAGTTCTGTCTATTTTGTGTATAAATTCTTTTCCTCCTCAAACCTTTGACTTGGCAGTTCAGAACAAAATGGAGAAAAGGAGGCATGTATCTCCAGGTACCCATTAAGGAGAACTTTTATGTTTTTATTTACAAAGAAATAACATTCTTGGAAATGAAACTTTAACTTTTTATTTGTGCAAGAAGAAAGTCAGTTCGAATTCATTTTTGAACATAGTAATAAAGAATAGCACTTGAACTAACAGTTTAGGTTGATTTTAGTTCTAATCTAGGTGCGAGGAGCTCTGTGAAGCCATTTACAGGATTATCTAATGTAGTTATTATGATTGCCTTCTGCAGTCATTAAAACATTGTTTCACCATGATTTTTGTATTTGGGAGAAATCAGGTTCTGAGAGTGAGGTATCTCTGAAAGGCCAGAGTGCTAGGATCAGGTTTTGGGTTCAGGTTTTTCTACTAAATAAGGCGCATGCCATTCACCAGGACAATGAATTTTAGTGAATAATATCAAGGATAGGATTAGGAAAATAACAAGTTTTCTTCATTAAATCTCATTTTCTTCAATTCAGTCAATGGATTTTCATATTTGAAAGAGAAAAGAAAAACAATTTATGTGTTCTCCTAAACAAGATAGCAATGACCAGACTAAAAAAAAAAAAAAAAATTAGGGGCTAGGGCAATGGTACAGCAGTAGGGCATTTGCCTTACACTTGGATGATCCAAGATGGACCACGGTTCAATCCCCTGCATCCCATATGGTCTCCTGAGTCAGGAGTCTCCTTCCTTTCCTTCCTTCCTTCCTTCCTTCCTTCCTTCCTTCCTTCCTTCCTTCCTTCCTTCCTTCCTTCCTTCCTTCCTTCCTTCCTTC